>VNJZ01011931.1:0-25990 GCA_008042795.1 Drosophila asahinai
CGAAGAGTGCACTCAAAAAATCAGAGCTACTGCTTCATAATATTCTAGAATTAACAATGCTTTTACATAATATAATTTATTGATTTAAAAATCAAACTTTTAAAAGGAAAACAATTTTTTGAAAATATATTTACACAAAATATTATTTTCCTTACCAACTACTACACCCAAAAAAAAAAACAAGAGTTTAACCTTTCTACGCGTTGTTTTAAAAGTATACTCAAGCAGTATAACGAATGTATACTCCAAAGTTTAGTTTTTATACTCTATAGTTTCAATTGTGTATTTTTGAGTATTATTTTTATACGAACCTACATCGAAAATTCGATAACATATAGCGTTAGCTGGAATTTAGTGCTTTTCTGTTTGTCGCGTTAGTGATTATTATGAAATATTGGTGCAGATGAGTATAAAATGTANTACTTTCGTAGTATTAAATTGATAAGCATCTTATTAAGAAATTTTTCATACTCAAGAGTATAGAATTCATGTAACAATCGTATAGGTTCTATGATGATTTTTTTTTGGGTGTATAAGTATTTGTATTCTATCTATTATTAACCCTTATGTATTAATTATTGTCGGTCGATCTAGTCTGTTTATTTATTATTTTTTATTTATTTAAATGAGGTGTAAATGTAAGCCTTTCTTGAAAATATAATATTTTATTGGATGGTCCTACAGTTATTAAATTTCTGAGCAGCGCATTTAGACCTGTTCCCTCATAGTTTTACACTGGAAATTTTGCGGACAACGGGGGGTATGCGTGATGTCTTTTGTGGATTCAGAAGTTTTTTTGATTGGCTTAAGCCATCATCATTCGGTATGCTTTTTCAGCTGGGGCCCCCTCTTAAACCCTTGCTGTCTTCTCTGTAGTGGTGTATTTTGTTCAAGAGGTTCTAACTCTGGCCAAAAATTCGCAGCTCACTTTTGGGTTAACGATTAGTGATGACATGCTGAGAGGGCGGGGAAGGTGGGCGTGTGTGTGGTGAATTTCTTTGTATTGGAAATGGGATTGTCTCGCTTGCACTGCAACACCAACACCAACACCAGCACCAACACCATCAACAACAAGAGCAATACACCAACAAAGCGCCAACATCTGAGTGCAAAACTAACGGAACCACAACAACAGTGGGGGACAGAGGTGCATAGACAAAGCAAGCAGCGCTACACTGATACGAATATTCTGGTACACACAAGAAAAAATGGTTAACAAATTAAGAAATCAAAATGAATTTCAGTTAAGAACTGAATTATAAGAGAGAAAAGAGAGATGGTAACCGGTGCAACGACATGTGTTTCTTATACGGGATTTCGCCCAGTGCAGAGAGTGTTGGAGAAAGCAGTGCAATCATCAGCAGAGGCAGAGGCAGTAGCAGAGGCATTGGCAGAGTCATTGGCAGAGGCTGAGTGACTAGCAAGGAATCGGGCACTGGGAGGGGGTAAAAGGAGGGTTAAGGATGCGGAAGGAGAAGGGGGAGGAGAAAGACAAAGAGGAAGTGGGAGAGGAGGAGAAGGGGAAAAGGAAGAGGAAGGGAAAAGGAAGAGGAAGGGAAAAGGAAGAGGAAGGGAGAAGGAAGTGGGAGAGTGGGAATGGGAAAAGGAAGCGGGAGAGGCAGGGGAAAACGAAGAGGGAGAGGACGGAAAGGAAGAGGAGAGAGAGGGAGGGGAAGAGAAAGAGCCAGAGGGAGGGGAAAACGGGGAAAATAAAGAGGAGGGCAAAATGATTTTGCTGGCCTGCCAAACACACAGAGGTCAAAACCGAAGCCAAAGCAAATATTTCCAACTCGCCTGGAAAATATGGAAAGTTCGTGTGCGTGCTTCTCTCTATATGTATGTAAGTACGTGTAAGCGTGTATTTGTGAGCTTTGAGAGCATCCTTGTGCGGGTGTGGGTGTGGGTATATATGTATATGTACGTAGGTGTTCGTGTTCGTGTGCGTTTTGGCCCAAATGCATTCGGCGTTCCTCTGTGTGTTTCTGTGTGCGTGCACCTGCTGCACTCTAAAATCCACTTGTTCCCTCCTCAAATTTCAGTCACACCACCCCAGTCCTAGCTACACTGAGAAAAATTTTAGCCCTAATGTCCTAATTTCGTACCTTCTGACACTGTAATTTCCAATGGGTTCTAAGGTTTCAAAGACTATAGAAAAATTTCTTTTAAATACAATATATATACTGAAATAAATTTAATTTGAATCCTATACATTTTTTTGTTGGTGTATCATAAAATCCCCCTTTCCCAGTTTGTAGACCCCTCTTCTCTCTCCCGCCGCCACTATGTTTTCCATCAGCACAGCTCCTTTTTCGTCTGTGTATCAATTTCAAAATGGCGGAGTGAATGTTGCCAAGGGGCAGCAAAGGGGGGAGGGGGTACGTATGTATATCATACATATGTATATGTACATATGTCAGTGCGTGTCTCGCGCTATTTGGCGGAAGTCACAAACTTATTGGTTAGCAACGGACCAGAAGAGAGCCGAAGAAGGAGAAGGAGCAGGGGGAAAGGAGCCCGGAAAAAGCACGGAAAAATGGCGGACATGGCCTAGAGACGTGCGAAACGCGAAAGCAACAAAAACATCATCAAGGGGAAGGGGAAGGGGAAGGAGGAGGAGGAGGGGCTTCAGTAAAACTGAGAAAATTCTGCCAAACGATTGACATTTTCCAGTCTGGAAGAGTCTTCCACGAACGCTAAGAAAAATGCAAGGATAAAATAACTGTGGAGTCGAAAATCGTCCAAAAATAAAGCTTATAACTATTTCCAAAACTAATTTTGAAGTCAAAATGCCCAGAATTTTCCTTTTAAATTCTAAAAACATCAGTAACTTCTAATAAGAGTGAACATTGCTATATTATTATTTATTTTTATCATTTATTATTATTTAATTAATTATTTTATGATTATTTACTAGTTATTTATGCAATTAATTAGTAAGAAACTTGTCACACAGTTTAAGTAGACTTAAAACAATGTGTCTTAGCAGCCATATTCTTTAGACCACTTAGAATACTCACATAGGACAGATACATTGCTGTGTGATTTCCATAAAAAGTATTTCAAGAGACAAATAATAATAATGAGTGTTTTATATCCTTACCTGAAAGAGAAAGAAATAATAATTAGTTGGTTGTTGGTGCTTACGAATATAAAACATTATTCTTAATATATTTATATTATTTTTCTAATTGATAATTTAAAGAATCCTTGATTTTTAGGTACTTATTTGGTACACAGTTCATGAAAATTCCATCACAAGTGTACACAGAGAGATGTTGGCATTCTGAACTTAAGAACTGAACTTTGTCAAAAGCTTTTCGTATTTTATAATACAGAAACGCTTAAAATTCCAAGTGTTGGATTTATTTTTTTACTTTGATTACAAAAAAATGTAAGCTGATTTCATAAATATAAAAATACTGAGAATAAATTACCTAAAAATAATGTGTATTATCCTCAAAGTGAGAGTACTTATTCTTAAATTGAGTACATATACTCTACATATACTTAAATTGTGTACATATATGCATGTATCTACATGTGTAACCCCTTAACTATCTCAGCCTTATCAAAAAAACTTTTAGTTTAATTAATTAAATTGCAAAGAATTCCCATTTTCCATACGCGGAAGCGAGACCCGGAAAATATTGCAAAAGTTAGCCAGCTAGTAGCCAGGCAACCAGGGAAGGACGCTGCTCTGCCGTTTATTAAATTAGAATTGTTGCATATATTCTTTCGACCTTATAGGTTTGGGTTTGGGGGTTTTGAGTCTCTACATGATCATTACACGCACACACATGCCCGGGGGTCTGGTTAAAGTTGACAGCAAAACGCAAATGCTGCGCAGCAAAATATGCTACAAAAGCATTCGCTTCCTCTATTTCCACCAACGGCCAACAAGCAACCACCCCCGTGGAAAAGGAAAAACTAACTCAACATGACTCTGATTTCAACACATGGAAACCACCAAGATACCACCCCCCATTACCCCCATTACCCCGTCCCTGATTTTTCCATTCAACACTTGTAATTCACCACAGTCCAAAATAGGAAAGGGCGGAAGATGGGCACTCGGGACCCGGAGTTAGCGTGTTAAATTATTTAAAGTTTGCTCCAAAGAAGATGATGGAGAATGGAGGAAGCGCGAGCGGGACAGCGAGAGTAAAACAGAGCATGGAATAAATGCTTAAAAGGTTAGGGTAACAAAAACAGGAAATATGGAAGAGCGAGGGTCCTGGAAGAATACGAAATAGGAAATAGGTTGGGCGGAAAAAATGTAAGTCGTGGGGGGCAAGGCAAAATAACGTACTTGTACTTAGAAAACTGTAAAAAAAAGAGAAACAAATATATCAATCTGTAGTCGACATCGTCCCATCTCTATGTTATCGGAATCGTAATCTCGTAATACCACGCATATATTGGCCTATTTTTAATGGGATTATTCAAAACAATTAAAATAGGGAACAAGTCTATATGCTCAGTTGAATTTATTAAATTAATAAATCTTTCGCTGCCATCGTTTCATCCCTAAGTTATCGAAATTGTAATCGAAAGAAGTTATTGGAGAAATGCCAAGAAAAAAATTGCATATTTATTTAGAATCAGTTTTTGTACCAAAAGCACATCTGTTTTCTCGACGAAACATTAACAGAATGCTGTTAAGCAACGAATTGTGCTGCAAAGCGCAAGTACAAGGTTGCTTTGATAATTTTATTCTTTCTTTAGCTCTCACATTGAAGCTCTAGAAAACCGATTTCTTTTAACAGAAATTTGTACATTGAGTTGACGATAAACCTGCTATTGTTCCTGAATTGATCATTGATCACGTATCATGATTTATTCTATTTATAAACATGAATATGCCAGTTAATTAAGAAAATATTGTACAAAAAAAAAAGAGGCGCAAACTTTAACAGGACGAATGACGACGCACGCAGGCGTGGGTTAAGGGGTGCCAGGGGATTTTCAAAATGGAATGGGGACGGTGGGGACTTTCAGGAGGTTGACTGCTTTTGGACATTCTCGCATCCTCTGTCGTGTCGGTTTTATGGTCTCGTCTCATCTGGTTTTCCTGGCTTTTCCCCCTCTACATTTTCGACCTCCCGCCCCTTTTCCGGCCTCCCAGTTTCCACTTCCTTCTTTTCCTTTTGTTCCTCCTCCTCTTTTGACGTACCAATTCTCGTTGGTGGTTGGTTAACAATTTTTCTTCAGCTGCTTATATCATCTCTGTGGCTCTGCTTTTTTATATTAACAAAAATGTATGATTCGAAACAAAATAATAAAAAACCTCGAAGGTTTCTAAATTACTTACAAATTACTAACAAATTGAGTAAAAGTGGGATTTAAATAATGAACTAAGGAGTTACAAAATAATATAAACGTTATTTAGAGGCAAGTAAGCAAAAGCTACTGAAAATAACTGCAAATTTATCGAACAAAAATCGAGGTTGTATCCCAAAAACTCCATTTACAACGACTGTATATAGACACATACATTTTCTTATGTTTGCGTGGGTGGCCCTCAATTATTGAAATGATTTCATGGCATGTCACGCGATTAAAGTTGAAGGCATTCAGAAAAAGAAAAAAAAATGGGAAAGAAAGCTGCTGGAAAAGTAACTGAAAAGTATGAAGGACTCGAAACTTGAAGGACAATAGCAACAGCAGTTTCAATATTCAATTAAAATTTGCAAAATAAAACAATAATATGAAATGTATTTAATTGCCTGTGAAAATCTTGAATCCCCTTGGAATTGACTTTTCCATTTTCACTTGGTGGTTGGTTTCTCCCCTTTGCTAGCAATTATCACCACGCTGTTGAGGGTCGGCCCACGTTGCGTATGAATTACTTATTAAGTATACGCCTAGTTAACCCCAATGATATTGTTTTTATTAGAAAAAGTAAGGGAGAAAAGTTCGAAGGAAGCATACAAGGATAAAGTGGTGGGTTACACAGAAACAGAGATACCATTTGTAGGAACTTTGTGGGGCACGGTGCACAAAGAATTGAATTAAATAATTTTTTAATTTAGAAATTATTTACTATTGCTGTATAGAAAATTATATTTATTTTAATAACTTCTTTGGACTTTTTCTTTAATTTTATATTAATTTTTGATTTTTTCCAGCTAAAAACAGGATTATTCCGTTTCTCCTGTTTCTCCATCTACATCTCCTGTTTAGGGCTCTGTTTTCCCCTCCCAGACATTTTGTGGGAAAAGAAAAGGAAAAGCGGGAAATGCCACCCACTCATCTCCTGATTATTCTTTTCCATCTTCTCTTGGGTCACCCTGTTATATAATTAATGAGCACGTGTGTGGTATATTATGTACATACTTGTGTGTGTTCGTTATATAATCGAAAAATGTAAATGTCAAAAGCACAGTCAGGACTCACATATAACGAATTAAGTATGCCCACAAGTTATGAAAGATTAACAAGCCAACAGAGAATTATGCATAAAGCAAAAAATAATTCAATTGAGGGGACATTTCTAAATGAAAAAGCATTTAACAATGAAAGATATTTAAAGAAATTGAAGTGGAAATTGTAAAAATAGTTTGCTAGGTTGCAGAATTTGTATTATAATTCCTAGGCTCACTTTCATTTTATTTTCTTATTTTTCGAACAAGTTCTTAATATCCTCCTAGGCTAGCAAACAATTATTTAAGGAACATAAATAGCTTATAATAATTTTAAAAATGATTTAAAACCAACCTAAGGGCCTAGGTTCCACACAAAATCAAAGGTTAAAATCGATAACTTATCTAGAATTTGTTTGCCCAGCAATTATTTTACTTTCCAACTTAACTCGAGTGCGTAATGGATTTTGAACTTTAAGCGAAGTGTATAACTTGAAAGTCAATGTGGAAATCAGACTTTCGACTCTCTGTGTTTTATTTGTAAAACCCTATTGGTTTTTGGAGAGACAAAAAAGGAAATAAATCGATATCGAGTTCGTTCCCCTCTATATACACTTTTCTACGAGGTACCCATACGGTGGATTAAAGGGTTTTATAACTTGGTGCCCACTGAAAATGTATCATGCAGAAGGAAGCATCTCCATAAAGTATATATATTATTAATCTTCACAGTTATAACCATACAAAAAGGTATCCAAGTTATTTAACATCGATGGGAAAAATGAAAATGAAAAGTTATTTCCTTTTAATTTAGTAAGCTAAGCGTTTTCAGAGAATTTGTTTATATTTATAGTTTATACAGATTAATGGATTTTCCTTTTAATTCAAGGCAGGTGACGCTTGAAGTTTTATAACTTTTATATGTACAAGTATATATCTAGCTACTTACGTATTAACATAATCAAGTTACTTGGGACAAATACACTCGGAAACTTACCTGAAAAGAAACAAAAGGGAAAAAACATTAGATATTGAGAAATATATTGATCAAATTTGGATAAAAATAAAAAAAAATAAATGTGAAATATTATTTATAGTAATATATATTATTCTGTGTCGAGTTCTGAATCGAGATATCGAAATAATATTTTATATTAAGTGTTAAAAATACCAATAAACTTAGTTCTTATATCTCACGATGAACATGCCTGCATACGTCGATATTTAAAGGAAAACCACAAGTGAAACGATATCAATATTTTGGCTATCCCCAAACACGAGCATATTGGGAGTGTTGAAATGAGTTTGGATTTTAGCTATGAATCGTTGTAAACAAATTGCATTTTGTTGTTCGAGTATTTCTTCTTTTCTCTCTATTGGTGTAAAGTGCACTTTGTATTTCCCTTTTTACTTGTGGTTTCTCTCTTTTTTTTGGATTTGAGTTCGATTCGATTTTTGTTGCTGTTTTGTTTCATTTGTTGCTGGTCATTGAGTGCAACGGCATGAAAAAAACAACAATTACAACAATCTCTTTAGAGAGGCAATTGCAATGTACATATATATTTGTATGTATTTATTTCAGTATGTTTGTCGATTCGTATGTAAATTGCGTTGTTTATGGGCCAAGCGAACAAAAGTAAAGCGAACAAATCGAAAAGAGAGCGCGGGGGCTATAAGATGGGAGAGGTATGGTATTGCCGAGTAAATATAGTATATAGTAGAGTATATACACACACACTTGTGTGTACAAGAGGCCGGCCGATTACATAAATATAAAATTCAATTGAAAGTCGTTAAAGTGCATAATGCGAGAAAAAGCCCAAAAAAAAAAGAAGAAACAAAAATGTAAATAATAATAATAACGAAGTTTAAATGCTCTGTCCAGAATGAAACAAAAATATTGGAGTAAAATTGAGAGTCGATATCGATGTTACACCCTAGGGATGGCAGAAAATATGAATATATCGATAATATAGCGATATTTGACGAGAAGGCCGATACAAAAATTGATATTTAAACCTTGCGTGATAAATCTATTTCTGTCCAGAATGAAACAAAAATATGGGAGTAAAATTGAGAGTCGATATCGATGTTACACCCTAGGGATGGCAGAAAATATGAATATATCGATACTATATCGATATTTGACGAGAAGGTTGATACAAGAATTGATATTTAAACCTTGCGTGATAAATCTATTTCTGTTTTGATATATCGATATTTAATATATCGATATATCAAACTATTCGATATATTCAACAAAATATTGAGCGCGGACTTTTTTTCTCGATAAACATCCCAAGTACGACCCGTTCAAACTAATTGTTCCCAATTGTTTAATTTGAGAAAAATCATTTTTAATGTGAGCAAATATGAGATGCACAAATTGGCGAAATACAAGCGACTAATTGTGTGTGTGTGCCTGTAAAGCGCCATGATTTCACCCTGTTTATTCATTTTGATGGCGTGCACAAACTACAATGAAATGTAAACAATGAATGCGAAATGCGAAAACTGCAATAGAGCAGCAGCAACGGCACAGAGAATAAAATGCGAATTAATAAATGAAAATGTCAAATATGCGGCACACACAATCGGCAAATAAATGCGAGATATATAATTGCAGCAGTTATTTGTGTTTCTCAAATGTTAAAGGAAATTTTTTCCTGATTTTTTTCTTCTCAGTTTGAATTTTCCTTCTCTTCTTCTTGGGATCTTTTAATGGGAAACTTCGATTCATTGAACTGCCACTTGCATATGCATGTGTGTATATGCCTATATCTATATACATATACACTTATCTGAAAAGAGGTACCAAAGAGGGGATGGGAGTTGGAGAGGGAAAACCAGTTTTCCGTCTCAGTTTTCTGTCGCCGAGTTCCAATTGCAATCGCAATTCCACAATTGTCAACTGCCTTTCTCGGCGATTTCTTTGGATTTGAATGCAACCGATTTAGCGACAGACAGATACAGCCTATAACATTATACATATATACAAATTTTTATATAAAGAGATAAACGCATTTGAAAGATACACAGACAATGGGCAGCAGTAGTCTTGCATTCAAAAGTCGCTGAAAAATATCCCAAAAAGCAGTGTTATTGATGCTTGAATTCCTCAATTACTAATTATATTTATACCTTATATTATAACCTTAAAAGCCGCTGCTTTTGTTACAAAAATAGACATTTGATGCCGTAAAACAATTGCAAATCCCAATAATTAAAATAAATAAAAACAACACTGATAAGAAAGCTAAATAAAAGGTAAAGATAGTGATAATGTGGAGAGCAGCAAACAACAAATTCAACATTCCATTGAGCGATGCAATGAATGAAACGATGCCTTTGCTTGATAAAGCATCTATAGACACGTGTCAAGTCTTTATAAAAACCTTCTTGCCATACAAGATTTTACGTTATAAAAGAGGATACATTTATCATCCTTAATGGGTATTTTATTTTTTTCCCTTACAACTAACACTGTTCCATTCAACAACTCTTCTATATTTCTATTTATCAACTTTACCAACTCTTATACGTTTTCCTACAACTACTCTTATATTGTTCTTTACAATTCTTCCTTTCTATTAACTTTATACTTGTGGTGTAATATTTATTTTCTGCAATAACTTTTATATCATTCTTTCCCAAAATGCACAATTTATAATAACCTAATTAATTTTTACACCAACTCTTCTACGCTTTCTTACAACTACTCTTATACTGTTCCTTTCGATCAACTTTATATTTATTCTTAAATATTAGTAATCTGCAATAACTCATAACATTATTTTTAAAAATTCATTTTCATCAATAATCTCTTATATAAGACTTTCTTCTATATCGCTATCCAACAACTCTTATAATATCTTTCTCTCATTTAATTCACACGATTTTTCTCACATTATCTCGCTATAGGCGAAAATTCTTATAGGCTTCGGTGTGTGCCCTCTCCCGCTCTGTCGGAAGTCCAATTGGAAATTGTGACTAGTTGGGAATTGTTCGCTGGCCGCCTTCCCAATGATAATCCAATTAAATAACAACAGTTATAGATCCACGAGTGTGTGTGGGAACAACGAGAGTGTGAGGCGTGTATAGTTTATGCCGTATAGAGCACGTATGGGGGGATGGGGCCTGCCATCTCCCTTGCACAGATACTCGCCGTATCTGTATCTGTAGCTGTATCTGTAAATGTATCTATGAGGTACAGATCTGTTTCTGTATCTATTTGCAGTCCAAGTGCATTTATAAATCAAATAATCTGTGTGCTGACGTCCGTTCTGCTTCCAACTTCGATTTCTTACCCACTCAATCCGAGGGTATAACAATTTCCACAAGAGGTTTGCGAATCTGTGAAATACCCATTTCCGGCCCTAGTTGCGTTTAAGTTAATAATAGCCACCTAAAAGTTTAGATTTTTGTTCATTTGTAAGCTCGTTTAATAAGATTAATTAATTATTCAAAGGGTATTGACACTTCGACTTGTCAAAGTAAGCGCTACCTTTCTCGTTTTTTACTTTTTCCGTTTTCACACAGAACGCAGGAGATGACGTCAACGAAATGCGTTGGCTTTTCCTTTATATTCGTGTTGCTTGCATAAAAATAGCAAACAACAAATAACAACAATGGAGGCGAGGAAACATACAAAAAAAAAAACAAAGAACAATTCATAATGGAAAAGCTAAAGCCAATAAAGTCAATAAAAGAAAATAATGAAAACGATAAAAAATCTATAATAAATGGAGAGCAGAACCAATCAACTTAAGTGAGTCGTATGTCTAATAGGCATAGTTTTAGAGCCCATATTGAAATTGAAACTATATGGTCTTGTAGCTGCCATGTTTATCAGTTAATTTTACTGGGAAAAAATGAAGGTATAGCAACGTATTTATCTTTATATATATCTTCCTACGTAGTCTGTTATCTCATACGGACAAACGGACAGACTGACAGATGTAAAGCCCTATTTATCTATTTACTTAGTTAGAATCTAAACGGATATAAATTGGTCTTTTTAAATTACAACAAATTAAAAAAGATCTATTGTCTCATACAGGACAAATGAACAAACGAAGAAACGGACAAACAAACAAACAAACGGACAGACTCAAGGCAAAATGTATCTATTTACTTAGTAAATATAAATTAATATTCCAAATTAAAAACGGTTATCTCAAACGGACAAATAATCTCTAATGGTGATGTTGAGCAATAATATACAAACTTTATGGGGTTGGCACTAAGTTATATCCTTATATAAATTTATGAAGAAAACTTATAGAAAAATGGTGCTGGAATGCATTAAGACTATGGAAAAAAAAACAACGTCAGGAGCAGCAAGTTGTCAGTGAAATAAGCTGTCGACAGCAGGAAAAAAAGTGCGCGTTAAGTGCACAGAGTAAGGGGAAAATGTAAGTAATAATAAGGAGACAGGAACGAGAGCAGCGGTAACAGGAACAAGAGCAATCGTTATCCCTGTCGCCTGCCCACACGTAACTGTATACATAACTGCAGACATATGCTTATTTACATAATGGAATACACCACAGAACTTACATAGGTACAGAGACCCAACTGCACAACTACAATGGCACGTAAGACTTTTCCACGTTTTATTTCTCTTTTGAAGGAAAAGGACCGCGCGAAGCCACCACACAAACAACACAGCATAGAAAACGACCATTACAGCAACAACTACTGCAAACAGGGTCCTCAAAGGCAGTTAAATCTCAAAAGACGACCCACCAAGGGACCGTAGAAAGCCCGAAAGTTCGTTTCGCAATAATAGTAAAGCAGCACTTGGACAAAATGTTATGAAAAATTCAGAATCTAAAATTAAATTCGTGATACGTTCTTTTGATGTCATTAAAAGGGAGGTTTGTAATAAAAAAAATTAAATAATTGTTATAAAAGCCATTGCAATAAATGTGAAACAAATATACAAATATATTTTTCAAGTACCTAAAAATTTCTCTCTGCAACGTTTAATAATATTAAGAATAATGAAATCCATAGTCGTATCCCTAAATTATTGCGTACTTTAGGGGGAGTCGAAACCAAAGGAATACAAGCATATACTTTGCATTAAAAATTAAAGGAATTAATTTAAAATTATTTGTATTGAAAAATTAAAGCAAATAAATTCTTTAAAACTACATATATTTACTCCTAACTTACTTAGTAATTTACTAAATTTACAAACCCCATGAACTCTTCGTCAGTCCCCTTATTAAAATCTCTTTTATATTTTTTCTGTGGGATTTTTTTCCTGCGTGTGTCGGTTACTATGCGAAGTTGAGCAGTTTCAGCAGCAGCAGCAGCTGCTCCTCATTTTTCTGCGTATTCCAACAAATATCTGTGTGTGTGTGCGCGTGTATCTGTGTGTGAGTGGCGTTTATGTATGCGTATTTGTGAGTGCGCGTTTGCAGTCGCAAAAGGCGATCAAAAAAAAAAAAAAAAAAAAAAANNAATAAAAAAAAAAAAAAAACAAAAAAAAAAACAGAAAGGAGCAATAATAAAAAAAAGACAGAAAGAAATATATTTGTGTTCATTTTTATGCAAAAACAGAGTGGACGATATGCAGATTGTTGAAAATTTTAAAATACTTAAATACTTTTTAATATTAAAAAACAAAACATTGTTGGGCACTGCATTATAAAATCGAAATGCGACGTACAAAAACCAATACATACAGAATATAAGAGCAAGAAGAAAACCAAAATCTGTACACAGCAGTAAGAGTAAGTTTTGTTTTTATAATCTTTTAAAGTTGAACTAACATTTAGTTCATTAATATGAATTATTCATTATTTTCTAATGTGTATCAAATTTGCAGCTCACTGATTTATATATAAGAAATCTCTAAATGAGGTTCCAATGCAAAGATATAATATAATTTAAATAGTTTGAAAACAAGTTATAGATATTTTTATTATTATTGAAATTACAGAATTGATGTTAAATGTATTCTAAATACAAAAATAAAATAAAAAGTATTTTAATGGCGGTAATAGTTGGATCTGAGTGGAGTGGATGGGAAATATGATCTCCAATTTCCCCCAACAGTTTATACCCATAATCTTTTCCTGTACACATTCTTGTGTCCCTGCAGAAGGGTTTTTTTTTCTTCTTCTCGAAGTGAATTAATGAATGGAGGTGGTGGTGGTGGCGATGGCGGATAAAATACCATTTTTGCCCCTATGTCGGTTCCCCTACCGCCTCTTTCCTACATACAAACGGCCTATGTATTCCGCATTGTCTCGCCTTTCGTACATAAGCATTTATACGTATTTATTTATATGCATATATATATTTGTATCTCAACTCTCGACAAATGGCTGTTAGTTGTGGGTTTTGATTTTTGTGGAATGGCCGGGGAAAAAAAACACATACACACAATATACAAAAAAAAAATTAATATCATTTGGTGTGTATGCACCTTGGACGAGGTCAAAATCACACAGAATTTTTGTCATACCAGGGAAGGAAAGACAAATGAGAAAGATAAGACAAAGACTATATAACAATAAGATACTTAACGTCATATACGATATTTTGCACTCCAATTGGCTCCAGGCTTTCTTGACCCTCGATTATAGCTATACTTTATTTTAATTTGTATTTTGGAGACGCCTTCCTATGACTGCTTAATAAATAATAATACAATACCCTTGTAACCTTTTAGTACCGGGACTAATAATTAGTGCCTAATTGCTTGCTAATAGGTGTAGTAAAAAATTTATTATATACGAAAACGAAGAGTATATTACAGTGAAGCGCAAGATCAATGGATATTTAATAAAAGGTGTGAATCCCATAAACTAAAAAATAAAATGTAACACAAATAAAAAGTTAAATTAAAATAAATTAAAAAGAATTATGGTCATGACTAAGGAGTTTAAATATTGTTTTTAGTATGAAAAGAAAAGCATTTTGTCTTAGAAATGTTATTGATAGCAATATGGCTCTAAATCAGAAATTACGAACGGAATACACAACAAATGAGAGCGGTTGAACTATATTTACCCCTTTTTTTTAGAGGTTATAGTAATAACAATTGTTTATGTAATATTCTTTGAAATCGGTTGCTATTTTTCTCATATCTAGTCACTTTGTTATATTTTTAATCACACTAATTCGATTAGAATAAAAGTATTGGCTATTTAAACTTTATTTATTATTATCCCTTACTTTTTTCCCCTGCCCATTAATGACCTCAAGCCCAAACCCTTTGAAAAATCCTACCTCGTCGCATGTATGACGCCAACTATTTGGATCTGGGGTTGACACAATCAGCTGTAATAAAGAGGGGGTTGGGGGATGATGCTGATTGTTGTCTCGGGGACTTTGCCCAAGAATAATAAAAAAAAAACACAAAACAACAGCGCAAAAGAAATTGATTGAAATGCGCAGTTTTATATATTATTTTTTCTATTGGGAGCGAGGTGGAGGAACTGGAAGCAGCAACTGAAACTGAAACTTACACAAAAATAGAAATGTAAGCCCTGGGCATGGGACTGGGCCTGGGTCGGGGGCCCACAGAAAATGTTGTCGCATTTAATGCGTAATTAACATGTTCCAGAGACAAGCAAAATGAGAGAGAACAAGAGAGAGAGAGAATAATATTTGCCCTTTTTTCTTTGGGGTTGAACATTTCGCACGAAATTCTTTCCAGAGGGCTAAACCTAAACAAAAACGGAATCATCGTTCATTCAATTATCTTCAATGCACAGCACACACACACGCAGATACACGTTTGTATCTAGATACAGAGAATTTCCGCCTTCGGGTCTTGTGTTGTTGAATTTCCATAATGTTCCATGACGTTTCTCGATTGCGTCTCTATGAGGCCACTTTTTTCTGGATTTTCACCCGGGTTCCTCCTCTATTCCCCACGATGGGCAATTTGCAGTCAGGTGAGGACAGATTCGGGATTTCTGGTCTTTGAAAAGAACTGAGAACCATGTGAAATCGATATAGATTCACCTTAAGGCCTAAGATTTAAGATTTAAGATATTCCAATAAACAGTTTTTAGTAACTAGAGATTATTCAAAGCGTTAAGCTTAAGATATAATATATATTAATTTTTGGAACACTCATAAAATGTCAAGTTTTTATTAATTTAAATTATTACAATGGCAAAACCTTATTTCCATTTAAGAAGAATAAAAACAGATTGCAACTAAGCCAATATTGAAACAAACCCTCGTAACATTTTCCTACATTTTAATTATCATAGCAACGAAAAACTATTCAATCCCCAAAATTGTTTTCTTTACCAGGGAAAAAAAAAAACCAAACCCCATACAAATCCCATTCAATCTTTCAACTAAACAAACACTTTGAAATAAAACCCGACGAATATTGCGAAAGCTTATGGAGTACACACCGAATAAACCGAACCAAATTGAATCATAGCGGAGAAAAAACATAGCACCAGCCCGTCCCATATGTATTTCCCAGTGGCAGTGCCAGTGCCAGTCCCAGTTCCCCAACCCCCACACATTTTTCACCCGAACCATATACCATATTTTGCGCACATTATGGGGAGAGTAAACTGAGAGTGAAAAAATTGCAAGCAAAGTGACGCATTTGTTTGGCTGAATGCACAACAATAAATGCGATATGATTAGAAGTCCAAGTAAACAATTGCGATCGAATTTATAGGAGTTCGTGGGTGGTTCGTTTAAAGGAATTTCAAAGGAATTTCGAAACTAAATAAATATTATCATTAAGGTATTAAATGATTGGATGATAAACTCAAAGCCTATAAACTTCAACTTAATACTTGAACTTATAATGTTTTCATAAAGTTAGTGTGACCATTCGGCGTTTTCGTTAAAATTTGTCCAAAAAATAATGTTGCCAGCTGGTGCCACAATTTATAAATTAAATTATTCATTAGGTTACCAGCTCTTAGGTATTTGTTTCAAATACAAAATACATATTCATATTCCTGCTTCCTTATTATTTCAACCGCATTTGTTTTTAGAGCCCCTTAAATACACCTTCAAATGTCCACTATATAGTACATATTTCACACTTTATAAGGCCAGAGACACGAAAGACGAGGCGATGTATTGACATTGACATTGGAATGCACATTTTCTATGTGAATTAGTTGAGAAGCGAAGGCAGCAATTTGCACTATATAAATAGCTATAAGGGTTATTCAGATGTATGTACATATATTTATATAAAAGGGTGATAAAAGAGGGCAATTTCTGGCGTTTCGCCTGATCGAACAGGAGCAAATAATATATATTTCCAGAGGGGTTGTAGTTTGTTTTTGTTTTGTTTTATTGGTGACTCATTCAGCTCACGACTAGTAAGTATTTCATCAGTGCAATTAGCTTAATGATAATAGTTTTCTCTTTTCCCGAGATAAGGATAAATAAGTAACATGTTCATATTATAGTTTTAGGTTGTTAGAAATAAGAGCTGATAAAAGTTTATCTGAAAAGATATATCATTTAAGCAAATATTTGATACATACAAAATTATGAAACCAATATAAGTTTAATGGAATCTATGAAAAGGAACTAATAAAATTATTGAAGAAAAAACTAATAATAGTTTTCTCTAAAGAAAATCTATTATATGTGTTGTTGAGTTTTAAACCCAGACTATTATATAGTTTTAAATTAAGGAGATTATAACTGTTGCTGATATGATATCAACATCTATGATAAAATAGGCAAACGTTTAGTAATATTTCGAGTAGTTTTAAGCGTTGTTGAGCTTTTATTAGTAGTTGTTGTAACTTGTTGAACTTTTATCTTCTGATTCTCTTAAAATCGGTAAATCTGACAAAAAATACATGTTAAAATCGAAACTTACATAAAAATCTTTATAAAACAAATAATAAACTTCATCCTCGAGATTGTTGTTATTATTGTTCTGTAGCAGTAGTTGTTGTTGTTGTTGCAGCTGTTGGTTGTTGTTGTTGTTATTATTATTATTATTGTTATATATACTATAACTTTGATAGCTGTTGTGACAACTGCTATTACTGCTGTTGTTATTATTATTATTGATTATTTGATTGTTACACAACAAATGTTGTTGTTGCTGTGGCAATAATAATATTTGCTGTTGCTGTTGTTGAACTTGCAATTGCTGCTGTTGTTGTTGTTGTTGTTGATAATGAAGGTGATGTTGCTGTTGTTGCTGGTGGATGTGATGGTAATGTTGTTGATAGCTGGGCGCTTGCAATTGCCAATTTTGCATTGCACACATGTAGAAACAATGCCGCGCACATGTATAATATATTTATATAATTCGATACTCTATATTTTTTGTTGTATCCTTTTCATGTAAGTGGCTGTGGGTGAAAATGGCACAAAAACAAAATAATATAACACACAATTTTTATAAAAACACTTCTTGAAACCATCGCATTTTTATATTTTTAAGTAATATATATTTTATATTTTTATTTATATATTTAATGGATTTTTCATTCATTCTTCTTTGTTGTAAATTCATTTAATTAAACATATGTTTGCTACTATTTCATTATTTGTTATATTTCTCATTTATTTATTTTATTTATATTAAATAACTTTATTTGAATTATTATTATTAGTACCATTTAGTACTAGTTGCGGTTTTATTCTTGTATTTTAGTATTTTTTCTGTCTCCCGTTTATTTATTTAACTTACTGTATGCCCCTTTCGGTTATTTTCGTTGTCTTTCCTTACTTAATATTTTATTGACTTTACTTCTGGCTTTAATGTTGTATTTTGTGCCCTTGCAGAGGGTATTATAATTTTAGTTGGAAGTTTGCAAAGAATTCATTAAACTTTCCAAATATTATTCTGTCTGTTCCAGGCAGTATATAAGTCGGAAAACTATATCATATAACTGATTTGCTCAAATTGCAGGCCGCATGGGTATACAAACTTCGGCTTCCTTTATCGGTATTTTTTTTCATTTCTGTTTATTTATTTGCTGTTTTCTTCGATTCTCGCTGCTTCTTTGCTGCTTTTTATATTATTTTTGTTTGCGTATTTAAACTTGAAATGAGCTCAAGGTAAAAAATTTGTATCAACGACCGAAGTGACGTTGACGTTGGCAGTAAAGTACACTAAAAAAAAAAAACTCGCATTGAAAAAAACTAAAAAAAAAAATAGGAGAAATTCTTCAAAAAGGCATAAAGAAAAAAAAAAAAAACATACAAATAAAAGCTTGAGTACATAAGATATGCATACAAACACACACACACTAATAGATAAAGCTACGCACACAAACACAACAACAACGATTTAGCATAACTGTTCCACCCAGCCAGAGCCCCCCACCCCCATTCCCCATTCCCCACTCGCCGCTCGCCTCTCGCTACTCTCCGCCACCCACATCGCTCGCTCCCTCTCCCACCTTCCACTCTTGTCCCTCCGCTGACGCCTCTTTGTCAGTCCCTTTTCCCACCTTCTTCTGCTTCTTCTCGTTCTTCATTTTCTCCATATCCTTTGTCCCTTGTCCTTCTCCTCCTTCCGCTCCCTCTCCCTCATCTCCTCCTTATTCTTTTTCCTCTTCTCCTTATTGTCCTTCTCCCTCGAAGTCTCTTTCTGCTTATCCTTCTCTTCTTCGCCTCCTCCTTTCTGTTGTTGTTGTTAGGCGGAAATATTGTGTATGCCAAAAAGCAATTGCAATATTTGGACATGGCAAAAAAAAAATAATAAGAAAAATAGGGGAAATTCTGGAAATTGGGTTGCTGACTATGCAGGGTAAAGGCGGATGGAAAAATATAAAAAAAGGCTGACAGAAAAACAGAAACTAATATTATAAAATATGTCTACAATAATTAATTTCACTGCACTAGAAAACTTAAAACTGAATTTAAATAGCTTTCTTTTTTTTATAAAGAAAAAATAATAAAATAATTCCTATAATTAATTCTACAAGCACTGTTACATATAGAAATCGACTAACAGTGTACATGTGGTATTTCCGACCCTATGAAGGTCTTAATTAATACCAGCCATCTAGCTACGTAGATCTTAAGCACCCAAAGATCTTAAGCACACAGAAAGAGAGATCGGTCTAGGATAGCATAACTTTCTGGTCTCTAAAATTGAAGAACAATATTTTATATATATTTTGTATACGTCCTATAGGATCGAATTCAATTAGAGTACCTTGTTTATTTTTGAGGTTTATAGGAAACTTATAGTAAAGGATTAGTTTCAGTTTTCAAAATTACTCATCTAAGGCATTCACATCCGTAGAAATGACTCAAAAAAGCCATTAATAATAATAATATTAATAATTTGCCCAATTAATTATGTGACGATTTTCGGTTTCGGTGAAATTGATGTCATAAGCAGGAATGGCATAATCGAATCATAATTAACGACCTCGAACCTCGAAATGAGTCAACTTAGTGATAAATTCCTCAGTCTTCTCTCAGAAATTCTCGACTCTTCTTGCTGTCTCATGCGCTTTTTATTCAGATCTTCTCGTCCGATTTTTCTGACTCAGCAAAAGCCGCCAAAGATATAAATCGAACTATGATTTGTGAGTGAATAATCTTTACAAAGCTCTGAAGCTTAGTAAACCTATTTATGGGAATTTTATTGTTCCTATTTAAATTAAAAATAATGCATTAGGAAATAAAAAGAAAGACTGGGTATCTTACATTTGAGAACACTCGAGTCCTAGCTTTCCTACTTTTTTTTGTAAATTAAATGGGTAAAGCAACACAAAAAAAAAACAGAAATGACTGGGTAATGTCAAGTGGAATTGGGGGAAAGATGGTGGGGTATTGGAGAGCATGTGCAAATGAGTGCATGAATAAATAAAGCATAAGAGAATGGGGGGAATCGCGTGGAAAGAGGAAAGCAAGAGTAAAAGGCGAAGTGCCAGAGTTGAAGAAGCCCAAGGAAAAACTTTTTACGAGCTCCTTTTCTTTTTATGCTTCTCTTTTAGCTACAATAATATGAGAAACGGAATAAATTTATATAAAAGTATAAATACAGTTGCCGATTCTTTAATAATATCCTGGTTTAACTTTACAATCGAAATAACTTGTATCGATATATATCGATATGATATCGCAGTTGTTATCACTTCCTATCGATATTTGAGTAAAGCAAAGACGCAAAATAAATCGAAACAGTGAAAAGCTTACAGAAACTATTTCGTTACAGTGAACTACAAAATTAAAGATGGTATTAGGGAGGAGCCATTCAGCGAGAGTCCACTATACTTGTGTGCTTTTCCATCGATATGATATGTACGAAATGAAATGGAAAACTGTAGGCATCAAGTAGCGACTCAAGCTGACTTCGAGACTTGGTCCCTCGTTATATATACATACTTATACATATACAGATATACAGATATATAGATATGTGCCTGCCTGTATTGCCGTATCTGTTTGGCCACAACGGCAACAACAATCAACTTGTGTACATAATGTGTATCTGTATCTAAACAAGCGACAAGAAAAAAAAACGAAAAAGAAAAATAGGGAGGCGGGGAAGCGAGCTTCAACCATTGAACCGGTTGAAGTCATATTCGCCACTGTACAAGACCAGGAAGAGGCAGAAGAAGAGCGGCGGCGGCGGCACAGCTAGCAACACCACAAATAACCACAACAACAACTTTAGACCGATAAGTCTCAAACCGTTGACAGCAGAAAAAAACTAAGAAAACTAAAGAACTTAACCAGAAATTTGCCCATAAAAGTGGTTCCCATTTACTGTTCCTAGGTATTTAACCTGAGCTACTTCTTTTGGGGCGAAATTCCAACTTCCGCAAATTGCAGACTCTGCAAATTTAAAAATATAATTTTTTGCATTTAATTTATGGCTTATTTAATGGTGCGATACTATTACTTTGTTATCGTAGTTTCTGTCTTGATTACTGTTTATTTCTTTGATTTAATTCGCTTCTTTTATTTCAATGCGTGTTTCTTCTAATTTTTTAAATTGTAGTGTGACCGTACTCTTTTCTCTCCTTAATCTAATTTTCTTATTGTCTTAATTTATCTCTATTTGATACAGCGGAATTGGAACACAAATGCGGAAATTCATATTATACTGATGCTACTTTAACAAAATGCTAAAGAGGCTACACTATACCATACTTAGTACTCAGATAATGCTTATAGCTCCTTTATTAGTGATTAATAAATTAGTTTTGAGCTTATATTTTGACAACGATGAGACGTCGTAACTCTTTCAGCTTCAGCAAAAGCGGCAGAGATGGCACTTTTTCGATATCTCTCGTTACTGTCGATAGATAGTGGTGGTAAAACGTTCATAAGTAATAGAGTTTATATCCACTAAATCCCGATAACCAGTCGAAAAGGCCGGTCACTTGCTTGGACAACCCATTAATTGATTTAGCTTTCGTGGCGCTTTGGTCTTGAGGTAAGAAATTAATTAAATAAAGCTCCCAGGTAGTGCAGATACATATGTATATATTTCACAGTTGCTGTTTGCCTTTTTGACTTCAACAGCACGGAAAAAATTATGTATACACAACCGAAACGGTTTAGGCCCGGACATATGTGCTATGTACTGCCTTTATTTACAGATTAATATATAAAGTGTCTGCCCCTATATACTAGTATGGGTGTGATGGCACCGACAAATTTCGGTTGTTTGGGGGTTCTATTTATTTATTTTTATTATTCTTTTTTTTTTTGCCCCGAGACCGATTAAACCCCACCCCACCCCTCACACACCTTTTCTGATAGTTTTCTGGCTCATTTTGCACCCAGTTCGAATTTCAATTCGGATTGGGATTCCGATTCGGATTCGGATTTGAGTTCGAGTTCGAGTTCGCCACGACAACGAGAAGTCAAAGCAAAAGCCAGAAAAAAACTGAAGAAAAAAATTGAAGAAAAAAAAAGGAAATATAAAAACGAGACAAAGCCGGAAAATTTAGTTCAAACCCCTACAACTGCCCCTGCCCTGCCCCTCGGTGTGTGTGTGTATCTGGAGTTTTGTGTATTAATTCTAATAAGAAAGAAAAAGCATCTGCAGCGATGTGGCTTGTTGAATGAATCAACTAAGTACAGTGGACACCAATTGATGTGAGAAACCAACTAGAAAACATATTATTTCCATAGAAACTATGCAAGAAATAGCTCTCACTTTGTTCGTAACTAATTTTTAATGTATAACATGTTTTATTTGAATAATTATTTTATAGTATCATAATAAATTATTACAGAATTTCGGAAACGCAAGAAAAAAAAAACAAACTCAGTTTTTAGACCCTTTTAACGACTCCAATAATACGTATAATTTAATTTAATTTAATTAATTTCGTTTGCTGCTCCATCAGTCAACCCTATTAATTGCAGCGTGTTGCTCAATTCCGACTTGGGAATTTTAGGCGCACGCTCCACACGCTTTTTGTTGGAAAGCCAGTGGTCGGCGTATTATTTCCCCTTCCTCTTGTTACTTTAAGAATTTATATTTGGTTTATGGAGTATTAATTGTGTTTTAGCCATATTTCCTCATTTCTGCCTTAGTGAACGCCTCACTGTACACTCTTGACAGGCGGCTACAGACTCTGTTTTCCCTTTGTTGTTGTTGAGTTTACTCGTTTCTTTGGTGGCTCGGCTTGGCTTTCTTGTTGTTGTTGTTGCCCGCAGACAGTTGACAACAATGCCAATGCACCACCACTGCCACCACTAGCAGCAACAACAACATCACCGAGACAAAGTCGGAGAGCAAGAGCTACTTGGCCATGTTAATTGCGGGGCAATATCAATTTCTGTGTGTGTATCCATCCATCAGATGCCGAGATTTTTTTCTTTTTCTGCGAGACAAGATCGCCGAACCGTTATCTCTGGCGTCGAATGAAAAATGGAAAATACGAGTTACAGTATGCATTCCAAAGAGCGGAATGGCAAGAAGAATAATGGTTTGCATATTTAAGTTTATATACATATATTACATTATAGCATCTGGCATACCAAACTCCAAGATACATATATATATATATACAGCCAAGTCCTAATAAGACCTATAAATCCCCAAATTCAAGTCTTCATTTTTTTAAAGAATTATTACATTAAAATTCTTTCAAATATCCATTTATTTTTGAGGGTCTGCTGTATCGCAAATGATTTGTTCAAGACTTGCTCGCAGATACACAGATATTCAGATACTCGCGCTACAGATACAGACACACAGATACCATTTACATACACAGACCCATTTATAAACACTTTTTATTCAGCAAAAAAAAAAAAATAGCACAAAATATACACATACACACACAATTAAAAAAAGAAATGGGGAAGGGGATGTGGATGTGGATGTGTATAAAGAAGAAGCGACAAAAAATAAACATAAAAAGCAAAGGCAAAGTAAAGCTTTGAACACATTTTGATACCAATTACCCAAAGGGTATACGGGTATTTATAACTGAATGTCAACTGAGCATGTATAAAAAAGACACAAAACGAAACCTCTTCGAACCCATAAGTGTCTATCTGGAGCTTGGAGCTATAGCTACTAAACTCGGTGGCATGTCAAAGCTATGGTATTGAAATCGTTAAATATTAAAACAGATAATTTAAAAATTTGATTACACACATAGGAGTTATTAGTAAACAAAGCTGCAAACTTAAATCTATGTATTATCTATCTCGTATTAAACTAAATTTTAAAAGGTTTACTTTTGTAATTCCTGAACGCATTTGTCTTTTGATTTAATCCACAAATTTTGGGTACCGGCTAGTCGAGCACATTCGACTGTTGCTTTCTTACTTTTCTTATCTTGTATTTTGGCACTTTATTTGGGATTTTGCCTTGTACCCTGCCACTTCTGCCGCTTCTGCCTTTTCTCTCCGCAGAGTCTCTCCACGTGTTCAAAAAGGGTTTCTCTTATTTCACATTTTATTATAGCTGAGATTTTTCTCGGTTGATTTTATTTTTCTCTTATTTTATATACCTTGCGGCAGGTGAAAACTCGGGTTGGTCTATGAAAAATATTACTTTTTTTTTGCTTTTTCAACTATTAAAAACCAAAGGAAAAATAATGGTAATTAGCAATTAGAAAATGTAAGTAAAAGAACAGCTTTACTCTATAGAAAAACAATATTTTTAGGTAATCTAAATATCTCTCTAATAAGTCTGAGTTTTATTTGGATTTATTTTGATTATTTAAATGGGACCCCTTAGTAAATACGTACTTTAGCTTGATATTTAATTAAATATTCTTCGATATTCCCTCTTTATATTGTTTATTTATTTATTTATTTATTTATATTCTCTGGTATTTGTTGCCAAGTATTTATATGGCTAAAATAGAGATAGAATTTGGCCCACATTTTGTATATTCTCTTTAGATATTTGCACACCTCTTCTTTCGTTTATATTTCGCTTTGTTTTGCTTGGGGCTTTTGCAGACTTTTTTATCTCTTTTTCTTTGATTTTGCACAAAATTACACAAGCACACTCGAAAAAAATAGCACTGCACTCTCCATATCCACACTTTGTTGTTGTCTTGAAATAGTTTAAGCAATAATCGCAGCTCTCTCTCTCTCTCTGACACACACAGAAAAAAAAATCGCTTTGTTTTTACTTGTTTAGTTAAATAATTTAAAGTTTGATATTTTTTAATATTAATATTAATTAATTCACTGGATTTTAGAATTTAAATAGATTTGTTTGTTGTTTTTATTTTAACTTGTTGTGGCTTGTTTTCGTTTTTCCGTTTTGTTTTGGCTTTAGCCTTTTGGCAGCCTTTTGCTCGATTAATTTAGCCGTTGTTATTGGGTGCTCTCATTTTAGAATTTTTCTGATATTATTCTGTTGTTACTTCTTTCTAGTTGTTGTTGTTTTTCGTTACCGTTTTGATTTTGATGGCGTTTGAATTGCGACTGAAACCGAAACTGAATTGATGCTGCTCTCGCCTCTCTCTCTGTCTCCGTCCTCTCCTCCTTTGCCCACCAAGCTCACCCTCTGCCGCCAACCCTCTCTCACTGGCTCCGTCTCTGTTTCTCTCTCTATCGCTCTCTCTCTCTCCCTCTCTCTCTCTCTGTCTGTCTCTCTGCCTTTCTCTGTCGCTGCCCCCTTGGCCGCTGTCGACGGCTACGTCGCTGCTGCTTTGCATGCAGAAAAGGGAGCGAGCATCCGAGAGGGGGGGCGGCGGCTGCGGGGTGGTTACCATTTTCGCCTACCCAGTCGGACTTTGCTTCTTGTGCTCACCGAATACAGATAGAATTCTCTGTGTAACGGGGAGGATCTCAGGGATGCTCCCCGTTACACAGAGAATTCTATGCTCTTTGCTCAGGAGGGATTTTTTCTTTTGGGAAATTTTTGTTTTTTAAGGCGTGCGCTGATAAAAAAGCACTAAGTTCTCTGTAATTAACTTGTGATTTGCATTTTAAAGTAAATAGAGTTCATGAAAACACGAACTGAGTAAAGTCTAGAGAATATTTTCTTTAAAAAAAGATGATTATTTTCAATGAAATAAATGTATTAACTAAAAAAAAAGGAACACAATTTGAAAGATTTTGTGGCAAATTTGATTAAAGTTAGTTTTTGTTTTAATACTTAGCAGTACCTTTTACGACATATTTTCTAACTAAAATTAAATATTATTTTTATCTAACAAGTAAAGTGCAAAAGTATTCTCATTTGACTATTTTCT
>VNJZ01011932.1:0-19084 GCA_008042795.1 Drosophila asahinai
AATAAGAGCACGCACATCGATGTTTTCAGCCAAATTTACATCAATATCACAGACCGGTATTATGTGACCATATGTGACAATATTTAAAACACCGCATTCTTCCAGGAAACAGAATGCAATTTTTTGGGATTTTTTGGCGTTTTTCAGAAACAGTGTCAATCCCACGTTTTCAGAAAAAACTGTTCTATTTTTTAGGGTATAACTTTCTAAAATGTAGCAATTTTTCTTAAAAATAGAAAATAATGGTGAAAAGTTTCGCCCTATTTTTCAGGGTTCTGTTTTCTACTTTTTGGGGTAAAATTTTCTGAAATTAAGAAAATTTTTCTATGAAGTAGAAATTTTTTCTTATAAATAAAAATTTTTTCTAAATTTAAGGGTGACTCTCGTTTTATGGCGATTTTCTAAGTTTTATGGCGAATTCGTTTTCTGAGTGTAAAAGATATTTTTTCTGTACGATTTTAATTCCCTTTTGCATTTATTTAAATATATTCAATAAAACGCCCTTTTAGGCTTTGGTAAAATTAAAAAAAGTTAAAACGACTTTTCTTTAAATATATCTACCGTCCGCAACCGATTAAATCATTAGGTTAGCCTGAAATTTGTAATTATTTATTGAAAGAAATTAATGTATTTAATTATTTCCTCACAGTGGTTATTAGGAAACATTTATTAAAAATATTCTGCCAATATTCCAAGCCAATAAACCAATTAGTTCTAAACAGTAGAATCCAAAATGGAGCATCTAAAGATTCGGTAATTAAATGTCTATCTTTCAGATAAACTATGGTGGGACGTTCAAAGTCCAACTTCTTTAAATTCTTGAATCCGTAACTACTTAGCTTGGTTATCTTACATTCCTCATTATCATTAACAAATTGTCACAAGCGGGAAAATTAAAAACTGCATTTTATAAATAGATTCCGGTTTTTCTCTAATCGGAAAGTAATGTTAAGATAAAATGACAATGAATGAAGCTGTTCCTAAATTTAGAAGCAAGACAATTAATCATTTTCGGTATGTTTGGGTGAAAGCATGATATACGAGAGCTTTCCCGGTCTAAGCTTGAGGATTACAATAATTTTGTAATGCTGAAGTGCAACCCAAATTATATTGAATTAAATTATTACTTAATTTTAGTTTGGAAAAAAAAACGTGTTCAAGGCATAAAAATAATAATCTTTAATAATCTCTAATTTAATGTTCATTTATTCTACATCTATTAGATAGAGCACCTCTTAGGCCAAGCGCACACTAGCAGCTGAAAGCGGAACTTATTGCTGAGATTATTCAGCTCGAAAAAACAAACGCTCTGTTTGCTTGAAAGTGCGCACACTGAAAGCTCAGCTGAGCTGATCAGCTGCAAGTTCAGTTCAGCTCTGCTTGATCGATCAAACCAGTTTGATTTATCAGCAAGCTGACGAGCTGATTTTATTGTGTTGCGAAGTGGGAGCCAAACCTTAAACGTTGAAATCTCTCAGTATTAAAACTATCTGAATGAAAATTGGAAGATAGTCTTATTTATGTTGCAGAAAGTATATAAGTCGGAACGGGCCAGATCTGTCCACTATATCATATAGCTGCCATAAGAAATATCGGGCCAAATGGGCCGATATTCATTTGTTTTGTAAGATATCGGTTTAACTCTTAGTAAATGGTCTTTTAATTGAAATATAGCCATACATTTCAAATTTTATTCAACTCGGACTCATATCTTATAGCTGCCATAGGAACGATCAGCCAAATTAGTAGATTTTCGATGTTAATTTAATTTTTTTTGTATTCAGCATCAGCTTCAGTTTAAGCTGTCGGTGTGCGTAACCAAAAAATCTCAGCTAGCTGAGGAGCTTTGAAGTTATCAGCTCGCTTATAATCTCAGCAATAAGTTCCGCTTTCAGCTGCTAGTGTGCGCTTGGCCTTATAGTCTCTGCGATCTGTTGTATCTGAGCTGATTCCCCGGGGACGTTAATTTCCTGGTGGCGTTAATTCCCTGGGGCCGTTAAATTTCGGGGGACGTTATTTCCTGGGAGAGCGGTAATTCCCCGAGGGACGATAATTTCCCGGAAACGATAATTACCCGGCCGAAGTTATGTCCTGGGGGCGTTTATTCCCCGAGGACTTTAATTTTCCGGGGACGTTAAATCCTCGGGGGGGGGGCGTTAATTCCTCGGGGACGTTAACGGGAGCGTTAATTTTGATGATAATTTCCGGGGACGTTAATTTCCCGGGGACGTTTATTTCCCGGGGACGTTTATTTCCCGGGGACGTTAATTTACCGGGGCGTAAATAAGCATGGTAAGCTTGATCTTATTCGTGATAGAATTATAACATTATCGCGATGTAACGCGACACAAATTCATTTATAACGTAAAGCGCTCATTTACGTCATTTTACGTCGTTAAATCTGGCTTTTTTTTAACAAATAAAATAGCCAGCTCCCCGATAGTCGATCTCGATAACTCGACTATTTGCGCGCTGCCCAGTTGCGGTCACACTGAGCCCACCATTTTTTAAATTGGCGACTAACTGCAAGTGCTAAGGGCTAGCGTCATTCTAGTAGTTCCTTGTTTTCCTGTTATTCTTGTCTTGCGTTGTTTATAATAGGTGAGTTCCTCTGGAGGGCTCTCGCTTCCCTTTGTTAATCCATTTCTCAATCTGTCTAATCTGTAGATGTCCGGCGGGAACGAGGATCCTAGCGCGGTGGCTGTGGCGCTGCGCGTGCGTCCGCTGGTCCAGTCGGAGCTGGACCGCGGCTGCCGAATAGCCGTGGAGCGTACCTCGGCGGGAGTGCCACAAGTAATTGTTAACCGTAGCGAGACGTTCACATTCAACCATGTGTTCGACGTGGACGCCTCACAGGTGGAGCTCTACGAGAGCTGCGTGCTGGCCAAGCAGCGGAAGCTGCTGCAGGGCTACAATGTGACCATTCTTGCCTACGGCCAGACTGGCTCCGGCAAGACCTTCACCATGGGCACCAGCTACAACGGGGTGCTGGACGATAGCGCGGGCGTCATACCGCGTGCCGTCGAGGACATCTTCCGGGACATTGCCGAACGGAGCGACGAGTACAGCTTCAGCGTTACCTGCTCCTTCGTGGAACTGTACCAGGAACAGTTCTTCGATCTCTTTTCGGCGAACAAGACGACGGTGGACATCAAGGAGGTCAACAAGCGGGTGGTGATGCCCGGCCTGACCGAGTTGGCGGTGAAGTCCGCCCAGGAGGTGACGGAATATCTGATGCGCGGCTCTTCCGGCCGAGCTGTGGCTGCCACGGCCATGAACGAGACCTCCTCCCGCTCGCATGCCATATTTACGCTCACCCTGGTGGCCACCAAGAGGGACAGCACGTATGTTTGAGCTCTCAGCTCTCTAAAGAGTCTTGCCATATTAAGTTATTAACTGTTTATATTCCGACAGGCAATCGGTGACCACCTCCAAGTTCAATCTGGTAGATCTTGCAGGCTCGGAGCGCTGCTCGAAGACTCTGGCCAGCGGCGATCGGTTTAAGGAGGGCGTGAATATCAACAAGGGCCTGCTGGCACTGGGCAATGTCATAAACGCCTTGGGATGTGAGTACTTGGCCTACATCCCTCTGAGCTTTCCATAAATCAGTCTTGCTTACTCCCTTTCAGCCACCAACGCCGCTGGCTACATTCCCTATCGCCAGTCGAAGCTAACGCGTCTGCTCCAGGACTCGCTCGGCGGCAACTCCATCACCCTGATGATTGCCTGCGTCAGTCCGGCGGACTACAATGCGGCGGAGACCATAAGCACGCTGCGTTACGCGGATCGTGCTCTCCAGATCAAGAACAAGCCGGTGGTGAATCTAGATCCCCATGCCGCCGAGGTCAACATGCTGAAGGACATCATTCAGAAGCTACGCGTGGAACTGCTGGGCGGCGGCAAGATGAGCTCCTCCATCACCAGCGCCGTCGGAGCCGCAGGCTTGGATCCCGTTGCAGTGGGCGAACCCTTGGATAGATCCCAGAATCAGCGGCTGCAAGAACAGGTACGCGGCCTGCAGGAGCGCAACCGGAAGCTGCAGCAAGAGCTCCACCAGTCGCTGGCCGATCTCACCGAGAAGGAGATGCGCGCCCATATCGCCGAGCAGGCTCACGACGAGCTCCGCGCCCACGTAATCCAACTGAAGGAGAAGCTGGAGCAAGTGCAGAAGGTGAAGCGAGAGAAGGGAGGTGACGGTGACGGAGATGAGCGGATGCGGGAGATTAGCCTGCTTGTGGAGCTGGTGGAGGACCAGCTGCAGCGCACGCAGGACGAGCTGGATACGCATGGCCAGGAGACGCGCCACCAGCTCAGCAACAGTCACTCGCACTCTGAGAGGGAGCACGAGGCCGCCGGCTCGAGTGGCGGGGATGAGGTGCACGAGCTGCTCCAACTCCAGTCGGAGGAGTACACCGACAAGCAGCTGAATTTCGCGAGCGAGCTGAGGAACATCAATCGGCAGCTGGATCTCAAGCAGGAGCTGCACGGCCGCATCATGCGCAACTTCAGCAAGCTGGAGGCCACGGATGAGGATGACAAGCTGCGGCAGTGCAACCAGAAGATCGAGGACCTGGAGGAGGAGCGCCGCAGCCTCTTGGATCAGCTGCGCAACATCAAGAACAAGGACTCCTCCGCGAAAATTGCCGAGGAGCGGCGCAAGCGGCTGCAGACGCTCGAGCAGGAGATCTCCGATCTGCGCCGCAAGGTCATCACGCAGGCCAACATGCTGAAGATGCGTGAGAAGGAGCGCGAGAAGATCCGGAACCTGAGCAGCGAAATCAAGAGCATGAAGGAGTCAAAGGTCAAGCTGATCCGGACCATGCGCGGCGAGTCGGAGAAGTTCCGCCAGCTGAGGATGGTGCACCAGAAGGAGGTGACGCAGCTGAAGAGCAAGGACCGCAAGATGCAGTCGGAGATGGCGCGCCAACAGACGCTGCATGCCAAGCAGCGGCAGGTCCTCAAGCGCAAGTGCGAGGAGGCGCTGGCCGCCAACAAGCGCCTCAAGGACGCCCTCGAACGTCAGGCCTCGGCTCAGGCCCAGCGCCAGAAGGCCGCCAAGGATCACGGCGGCGGTGCAGGCACCAAGACCGATTCCTGGGTGGATCGCGAGCTGGAGATCATACTCTCGCTGGTGGATGCCGAGCACAGTCTGGAGCAGCTGATGGAAGACCGGGCCGTGATCAACAACCACTACCATGAGATGGAGAAGCAGACCAGCACGAACCCGGCGGACGCCCAGGAGCAGGCCAGGCTGCTGGCCAGCCTGGAGGAAGAGCTGGAGATGCGCAACGCCCAGATCTCCGACCTGCAGCAGAAGGTCTGTCAGAGCGACCTGGACAGTCGCATTCGCGCTCTGTCGGAGGGCGTCCACAGCATAGCCGAGTCGCGGTCGGTGAGCAAACAGCTGCTCAAGACCCTGGTGGAGCAGCGAAGGCACCAGGCGCTCAGCCTGAATGAGCAGCGTTCGGCCCTGGACGACGTGCGTGCCCAGCTCCTGGAGGCCCAGCAATTGCACGAGGCAGTGAGCAAGCGCCTGAAGCTGGCAGAGTCCCAGCACGAGGAACAGATGCTGAGCCAGCAGCGTGCCTACGAGGAGAAGGTGGCCGTTCTGCTAAGGACGCCGGAGCATGAAAGTCTGAAGGCGGTCAAGCCCGCTTCCAAGAAAAATGCCAACTCTAGTCCCGCCGTCATTGATCTAGACGCTTCCATCTACATGAGCGATCTCAACGACACCCAGGAGATGGTCGACAGCGACGATCCCGATTGGGTACCGAAGAAAAAGAAAAACAACCTGGTAAGTGCGAATTCAGCTTCAGTTTCCAGATTTGCAGTTTGTTATATAGCACTGTTCCACGTCAACATTCTGCTACATTCTCGAGGATGGTCCATTCCTTTACACGGGGTCTCCCATAAGGTCCATTCAAAATGGACGATCCGTCCATTCACCATTCGCCCCGAAAGTTTCTGTACATACTAAAAAAAATACAGAAAAAATGTCGATTTTTTGACGATATTTCGTAAATTCCTTTCCTAAACCTTCTAACCCTTCCCTAATTTCTTATTGTTTTTGAATTTTGGAATATTTTTGACAAAAAGATTAATGAAAACTAGATCCAGCGCAGCATTTCGTGGTCCCCTCTGCATAATGCGATGCTCCTTAAGCTGTGGCAGGGAACTATTTCTGATTTGCGGTCGTAGCAGAAAACACGAAATTTTTCTTTAATATTCAAGATTTCAAAGCTCCAAGCATAGATATTAATAAGTCCTTGAATGTGTCGTTTAACTTTGAAGAGGACATCGTCCGGGAGTCCCAAAAGAAAGCCTGAAATGACCGCATTCGGCCGCGCAATGATGGACGCCATCCCAATCCCATTCACATGTCGCCGACGGTCCATTTTCGAAATAAATAGCTCTGTTCCACGGCAACATTCTGCTGCATTCTCGAGGATGGTCCATTCTTTTACTCGGGGTCTCCCATAAGGGAGTCTCTCATAAGGTCCATCCAAAGTGGACGATCCGTCCATTCACCATTCGCCCCGAAGGTTTCTAGACAAACTATAAAAAAATACCGAACAATATCGATTTTTAGGCGATATTTCGTAAATTCCTTTCCCAAACCTTCTAACCCTTCCCTAATTTCTTGTTTTTGAAATTTTGAATATTTTTGACAAAAAGATGAATGAAAACTAGATCCAGCTGTGGTAGGAAAATATTTCTGCTGGGTCAGCTGTGCGGCCCATTCATATGTCGCCCAAGAATGTAGATGGAGCTGTGGAATCCCCTACATTAAATTTTCGAAAATAAGTTGCAGTCGAAGGGGGCTTATAATAGATTTCTTTCCAACTTTTGTCAGCAACGATCAACGAGCAGCCATCAGGATCCTCGCAGCCAGGCCTCGACCTCCATCACAGGTTCGGCGGCAGGTCAGGATGCGTCACAGCTCAATGGCACGGCAGTTAGCAATGGATCTGTACACTCGCTCAACTTAACGTCGGTGAACGAGGATGGGAAGGCCACAAAATGCAAGTGCCGCACCAGATGCAACGGCAGACGTTGCGGCTGCTTTTTGGGTAACAACGTTTGCACCGAGAACTGTTCGTGCAAGGGCCACTGCCAGAATCCATTCAACTCGAAGCAGCAAAAGCCAGAGGGGCATGGGGAAAGCGATGTTGTCGAGGATACGGACGGGGAGCAGACCGCAAAGGAGAATTCCGACACCTTCATCTCCCCGGAGGCGCAGCTGGCCAAGGTGGTGACCTCGCCAAAGCGATCGCTCGACCAAACCGACACCAGCACGCCCCTAAGCGATGTGAACAATGCCGAACAGGACGACCTGAACGGGCCCAAGCTGGCCAGGTAGGCTTGAATCCGAATTGTTGAACCTTCAAATCTCTAAATTGTTCTTTTCCCATTTTTTACAGAATGTCGGGACTGTCGTTTGCCACCCCAAGGCGGAAGTTCTTTTGAATTCTGAATTCATATCGAACCATTTTATTTCCTTGGTAACGATCCGATATAATAATGAATACTAACTTTGTGATTATATTGTTGGAACGTTATTAAATAGATAAAATGGCTGGCAATGAACTTTAGATTCAAGAGCATTTCCGCTTGGATTATATAAACCAATATGAATGCATTTTTAGTTATATGTTATATAGTCATCGTCATCGATCCTGTTTCGTCTATTTATATACCATTTTATTTAACTAGATTAGCACAGTAAATAATACAATTATATATATTAATTAATAGCAGGCGATAATTTGTATCAACTTAAGCACAAAAGGACTTTATTACGCGAGCAGCTAGGCTCGGTCCAAAGGCTCGACATGATCACCAGTGAGTAACTCTGCTCGGGCCAATAATAAATATATGATAACAACAAATTCTAAATGCATGCTTATTTCTCTTGGGAAGAAGCCTTTTTCTTTTCTCAAATTACATGGAAGTTTTCGCAGGTTGTGCAAACTCCCACCAGAAACCTTTGATACTTTCTTTTCCCAAGCAAGACTTCTCTGACACTTAACTCATATTATTAAGTTTTCGAAATTATACAACAAATCTTATGTAAATTCATTGATGTTGCGGTTTTATTTGTAACGGGCAACCATTTTGAAAATTAAACACAGCTGTTATTCTATTAGCTAGTGGTGACAGTTGGCCACGATCGATAAAAGCAGAGCATCGATTGGCAGAAAAATACAAAAATATTCGATTAATTTACTGAGAAACGAATAAATGATTTTGCATTTTTAAACCCTTGTTTTAAAATACATTTTTTTGGCCCTACTAAGTAATTACTTTTCCACAAAAAAAAAGACTGCTTGACTTGAGAAGTGTAAATAAAATTATTCAGTGTGACCAGCTGACTCTGCCTCAAGAAAGCGCGCCTCCTGCCGAGCCGGTCTTACTAAGCGACGGCCACACCGGCCAAACCATATAAACAATTTTACAATTTTTGCAAACCGAAATGTCAAAAAAATGAATATGAAAGTTTACATAAAATGAAAAGCGCATGTGGGAAAAGCTAAGGCAGCAACCGACATTAGTTTATTTATTTTCGGATTCGGCATAGTTCTGACCCAAACCAGATTTTCAGCCAAAACGTGTGATAATAAAAACCGCTCAGAATATAGCAAAAAGCAAAAGAAGAAGAAAAGGAAATAAAATGCAACTAATTTGAGTATTGTGCGATTTTGAGCGTTTGCTGAAGGATCTGTGACTTTCAGCCAGAAGTGTGAGTTGTGTCCGTGAATCTTCCTAATTTCTGTCTGAGTTTTCGGATACATTTTTTAGGACGCATACTTGTTGGTGTTTGCCTGCCGGCAATGAAGCCCACCCAAAGCGGCGGCAGCGGTGGCTCCAAGATGTCCGAGCCCATTGAGTACGTCACTCTGATAAGCGACGACTCCGACGGCGAACCCTCGCCCAAGCGGAACTCAACTGCTCCTGCTCCTGCTCCTGCTTCTGCTACATCCCAGAAACAGAAGCTCCCGGACGACGACTCCAACGACGCACCTGCCACCAGCGCCACTGCGGATGAGCGGCGGACCAGCAGACGCAACAGGCCCAAGGTAGACTACAGCAACAGGCCCAGTGGCAGTGGAGAAGCCGCCCCCGCCGGCGATAAGTCCGCCACGGGATCTTCCTCCTCGTCCAGCAACAACAATCAGCAGGGAGATCGAGGCCGGAGTCAGAGCCAAGTGCAAGGCCGGAAGTCGGAGGCGAACGCAACTTCTGTCTCGGGACAAGTCGGAACCGGAAATCCGCGACCCACGCAGAATGGTGATGCGCGGGAACGGGACGTTGGCACGCCCACCGTTCTGTCCGGCCAGGAGGGCGCCGTCTTCCAGTCCCGCCTGCCCTTCAGCAAGATGACGCCCAACGAGGAGGCCTGCTTCCCGGACATCAGTCGTTCGGGCATCCTCGGCCACCGCGTGTTCCTCAACATTCGCAACAGCCTGCTGCACATGTGGGTGGACAATCCCAAGGTGCAGCTGAGCTTCGAGAATGCCCTGAAATCGCTGCCGCCTCCCTTTAACAGCGACCCCGGCCTGGTGAGGCGGGTGCACTCGTTCCTGGAGCGGCATGGCTTCATCAACTTTGGCATCTTCAAGCGGCAGCGAGCGATCCCGGTGAAAAAACTGGGCAAAGTGATCGTAATCGGAGCGGGGATCTCCGGCCTGGCCGTGGCCCAGCAGCTGCAGCAGTTCGGCATGGATGTGATCGTCCTGGAGGCGCGGGATCGCGTAGGCGGCCGCATTGCCACCTTCCGCAAGAACAGCTACATCGCCGACCTGGGAGCCATGGTGGTAACCGGTGTCTATGGCAATCCGATGACCATCCTGAGCAAGCAGATCGGCATGGACTTGGTGCCCATCCAGCAGACGTGCCCGCTTTACGGGCCCGATGGCAAGCCGGTGCCTAAGGAGAAGGACGACGTCATCGAGCGGGAGTTCAACCGACTGTTGGAGTCGGCCAGCTACCTTTCGCACCGCCTGGACTTCAACTATGCCGGCAACTGTCCGGTGTCGCTGGGCGACGCCCTCGAGTGGATCATCAGCATGCAGGAGATGCAGGTTATGCACAAGCGGGCGCTGCACATGCAGGAGATTATCGCCGCCCAAACGAAGATCATTGAGCATCGGCGGCGTATCAAGACGGTCAAGCAGACGATCGACACTCTCCGGAGCGAGCACGCCGCGATGGTGAAGAAGCGAACGCCCAAGGGCGTGGAGAGTGATCTGACCTATGCGCGCCAGGAGTTCGGCATACGCAACACCCAGTTCAAGCTGGACGAGGCCGTCAAGCTGTTCGGCGAGCTCCGGGACGAGGACAAGCAGATGGAGACGAAGCTCCACGAGTTGGAGCAGAACAGGCCCAGGTAAGGGGATTTTTATACCCGGTACCCATAGGGTACAAGGGTATTATAAGTTAGTGCCAATCGAGAATGTATGTAACAGGCAGATGGAGAAATCTCCGACCCTATAAAGTATATATATTCTTGATCAGCGTCACCAGCCAAGTCGATTTAGCCATGTCCGTCTGTCCGTCTGTCTGTCCGTGTGAAACAACAGATCTCAGAGACTATAAGAGCTAGAGTTACCAAATTTGGTGACAACATTGGAATCTGTTGCACGCAGATCAAGTTTGTTTTAAAATTTGACCACTCCCACTTGCGCCCTCATAAATCATAAAAAACGTTATTAAGCTATACTCGTTATTTTCGGGTTAAAGTAAATAGATACAATAGCTAAAAAAAATAAAATGGACGTTTCCTGAAAATTTCAGTAAAATCGGATGATAAACATGGGAGATATTTGCAATAAGGTTAGAATTTTAACACACCGCCCTAAGGCACTGCTGTTGCAAGCTGTAGCCGACAGGTGGCGCATTCGAGCCTTGGCCGTGCGATATAATGGCGCCAATGTATGTATGTACAATGTATGTATGTACAATTTTAATTTGCCTTTTAGTGTGAAGCGCAAACGTTTAGGTACCGGGTATCTCACAGTCGAGCACAGTCGACTGTAGCTTTCTTACTTGTTATTTATATATTTAATTTTTTGCTCAGCCTTTAATTCTTCAAAAGTAATAATTTAAATAGATATTAGAGTAAATAAATAATAATTAATAATTTTTAGCCAACAAAAATCATTAAAAAAAAAATAAAAAAAAAATAATTTAATACAAACCCTTTTTCTAGCGATGTATACCTCTCTTCCCGCGACCGACTCATCTTGGACTGGCACTTTGCCAACCTGGAGTTCGCCAATGCCACCCGACTCAATAACCTGTCGCTGAAGCACTGGGACCAGGACGACGACTTCGAGTTCATCGGCCATCACACAACCGTGCGCAATGGGTATTCCTGTGTGCCGGTGGCTCTGACCGAGAACCTAGACATTCGCGTCAATAGCGCCGTCAAGGAGATCAAGTACGGCACCAGTGGCGTGGAAGTTGTGGCCGAGAACTTGAAGACCTCCAACTCACAGATGACGTACAAGGCAGATCTGGCAGTGTGCACCCTCACGCTGGGTGTCCTGAAAGTGGCCGTGGCCCACGAGGAGTCGCAACAGAGTAATACGGTCAAGTTTGATCCTCCGTTGCCGGACTGGAAGCAGCAGGCCATACGAAGGCTAGGATTTGGGAACCTGAATAAGGTGGTGCTCTGCTTTGATCGCATCTTCTGGGATCCCAATGCGAATCTCTTTGGACACGTGGGCAGTACCACCTCCAGTAGGGGTAAGTGGCCTAAGATCTCTCATTAAAGTTAGAAATTACAGATGGTTACCAAAAAACACCTCTTCGGCAAGGAGAGGAGAAGCCTTTGATTCTCATCGTTTCTTTTAGGTTTTTTTGTTCATAACAATTTATGATAATTTTATTATTTTTTTTTTTTTTTTTACATTTTTATTTTGTATTATGTAATTCTATTAATATTATATTAAATATAATAAATTAAATATATAATCATTTTCATTAACCTATAGCAGTGGTCGGCACGGCCCTAACCCCCGGGATAGGATTTTTCTCAGACGGCGTCGCTGTCGCTCATGCACAGTATGCTCAAAAGAGAACAGAAGAATCAGCGCAGACTAATTGTAATTGTGTGGCTAGATTTAGACTTTTTTAGCGTTAAATAGCTAGTGTTTAGGTTACAGCTATTTTTTTGCCATATTACAATATATATATATTATATATATATATGTTCTTTTCTCAAATCTAGCCATAGAGTGTTCAATTTTCACTTATACAAATGCAATGTTGGCATTTGACCCTGCAGTCCTGCCCTGCAGTACCAGTTGTCATCAATAGACCGTTGTCATCAACGTTTCTTCGACGCGCCGAACCGACGCTCTCGTTCAATCGTGTCAAAACCGACTCTCTCGCTCAATTTCCCTCTTAAAAAATTATGTTGATGAATCATCGATGAAATGTTGATGAAATGTTGATGAAACGTTGATGAAATGTTGATGAAATGTTGATAAAAGGATGATGAATTATCGATGAATCATTATGAATTTGTCACTGATGACAGCCTAGGGCATGCCCATGTTAATTTCATCAACAGTTTGTATGGAATTTCATCGATTAAAAATAAGTAAATAAAAAATACAAAAAATAGTTTAAATAATGTGATAGGTTAATGAAAATGATTATACATTTAACTTGTTATATTTATATTGCTAATAACGTAAAAATATATCAATATTTCCCTATTATTTTCGACTCACATTTGCTTAGGAGAAATGTTCCTCTTCTGGAGCATTAGCTCGTCGCCCGTGCTGCTAGCTTTGGTCGCCGGCATGGCCGCCAATATTGTGGAGAGCGTGACGGACGACATAATCATTGGGCGATGCATGTCGGTGCTGAAGAACATTTTCGGAAATACTTCCGTGCCGCAGCCCAAGGAAACGGTGGTCACGCGCTGGCGCAGCGATCCCTGGGCCCGTGGCTCCTATAGCTACGTCTCTGTTGGATCCTCCGGCAGCGATTATGACCTGCTGGCGGCGCCAGTCATTCCGCCCTCCAGCAAGGAGGCGGAAGGTCTGCCCCGCCTCTTTTTCGCCGGCGAGCATACGATACGAAATTACCCGGCCACCGTGCACGGAGCCTACCTCAGCGGGCTACGTGAGGCTGGACGGATTGCAGACTACTATTTGGGCTATCCGGAGGGCACGCCGCCGGACATTGGCTATTCGGTGGCCGAGGCGGCCAACCTGGTGTCCGTGGGTAACGTTGTCAAGCTGCGCGACCTCTCGCCCAATCTCTCCGACTCACCGTCGTCGAAGAAGTCCGAGGAGAACTCAAACTCAAACACTGCCGACTCCGCGGAGCTACAGTAAATCATGTATTTAGTTACTTAATCTTAAGTCTTTAGGCTCTTATCCGCCGTTTTAAAGTCTAAGCTCCGATTGTAAATACCTAAGACTATTCCACCGCATATGGACTAACTTAAGCTACAATTCAAACAAATATTTTATTACCCTTAAATTGTACAAACTAAGAGAAATCATAAGCAATAACATCGAACATTATAGCCAAACCTTTTTTTAGTGTCTTTCGAAAACCTATTTTGGTTTCAAGCTCTCTTTTTAATTTTGTTTGATTGTGCAACATGCCAAGTCATCTGTCAAAACCTGTGCGACTCTTATATACCCTTGCAGAGGGTGTTATAAATTTCTTCAGAAGCTTGCAATGCAGTTAAGGAGTTATATCAAAAGCCCTGTCTATTTGTCCGTTTCTATGCATACTAATCTCTCAGTTTAAAGTTTTGTGGATGAACGTTTCTATTTCTATTGAAAAATTGATGGACACTTGTACCGCAGCGTTATTTAATAATATGTAATAAAGTTTTTCATAAAGTTGCCATAGCAACGATAAAAAAATTAATGGGAAAATTTTAACATATGACATAAATCGAGATATATTTATTTTAAACGATTTAAAAATCATGTTTTGAATTTTATTAAAATCGAAAGACTATATCATAAAGCTGTTATAAGAGAGATCGGTCAAAATATATGAAAATCTGCTACCATAGCTACCATAACAATTGAAATGACAAACTGCAAGGGTATACAGACTTCGGCTTCCCGACGTTAGCTTACTTTCTTGTTGATAAGTGTGCTTCATCTATAGGCGAGTATTTTTAATTTCTTTACTTTTGATAATGTAACCACCCATTATGATGGATTTGTGAAGGTATACCTAACCTATTGTCATGTCTTATTCTATGTTTAGTTGTCAATAGTTGTCGTAAGCTGTGTCTCTGTCTATGTCTTTAATTCGTGTATTCTGTAATTTTCCTTCCCTCAAACTATTTTATTTAAATATTAAATATGTAGATAATGCTCTCATTTGCAACTGTTTAAAACACGCATTTAAAGATAAACTACTCAGATGTAAATGTAAGTCCTTATTGAAACTATTAAACAATTCTAGGATGCATGAAACAAACTCCCAAGGAGAGAATAAGAGGGGAAGCGGAGAGCATTTTACAACGCTATTGTGGGAACAACAAATCCAAGAAACTATTTTATTGTTATTAAAGAAAATGTATAAGTAGAAAATATATCTGTGGTTTTTTGTTAAGGGATATTTTTGGGTAAAAGTAAAGTGGAAAAAACGAATAATTTTATTTAAGTCATCTGAGATCGGAGTAAGTACGTTGATATTCAGGGAGATACATAAAGTAATTATTATTTTTTTTCACAAATTATTCAATCTGTTTTCGTCTTTTGAGATCGGAGATCGCTGTACCTTTTACCGTAATAACTTTTGTCTCTAGGAGTACATACAGTATGAAACAGGGAACAAATTTGATTTAAATTGCACTGAGTGGAAATTCGTCATACCCTGCGATCAGACGGTATCAAAAAGCGAAACTATATTTTGTTTTGGGTCTGTCGGGCAGTTGGGCAACCGCGGAGCGCCGCTTCTTTCGAAATGGGGTCGGTTCAACGACCGTTTGGCGGCTCGCTTTCAATGCAGCCACTTTAGCCATTTTTTTGCAAGATCTTTTATTAGTTTTAGAGTTAAGCACTAATTTTTTAATCTTTAGAAAAATAACGTTTTCATTAAGCCTTTAGAATTTGTATTTCACTTTGAAACTTTGAACTTTGTTCACTCTGGTAAACTTGCTTAAGCTTCACCGGGGATTCCAAAATCAATACATACACAAGCCACAGATGACTGTTTTCGATTTCCGTTTTGTTTGACTTGTCTAGTTTTTGTTCCCATCCATGTTTTTACTTACTATAAATCTCGTCTTAGATAATATAGATCGCAAGCTTATCCATTTATTAACTAGGTTCCACATATTTTCTTTTCTCCAAATCTAGCCCAAAAATGCCTCCAAAATTTCTGCCAGCACTGAAACGCTCTCAATGGCAATGAAAGCTAAACCTTAACCGACGAAAGCTTGTCGCGCCTCCACTCAATGGCCTTGGGGGAAAAGCTCGCGTCTAGGAGCGAATTGCAATCGGCTGAGTCGATCCGATCGCATTTCATCATTAGAACGGGTTAGATCGGGGCTGGGGTTGGGGTTGGCGAGCTTTTATTTGCCGTGCATGCACAACGCTGGTCAAGTTCAATGGCCGATATGTTTGAAAGCTCCAGAAATTGGTAAGGCAAAACTTTAAGTCGCATGCTTTTCTAACTACCTGCGTTAGTATGAATGTATGTACGTATGTATGTATTGTGGTATTTACGCTGGCATGCACATACGGAAGGTCTATCCAAAGTGGCCTTGAGTTGGGTCAACGACCGAAACTACTCGCATCACGCCGCCCACTGACGTTGGTTTTCAAAATAGAACACAATACAATGGAGGAAGTGCACTATCATTTCTGTCAATTGGTTCAATCGTTTGATGGCCTAACTGGTTTTCCACAAAATCCAAACTAATCAAATTTACTTAATGTAAATATTGGCATTTTACTACTGCGCAACTAAAAGTTTTCCATATTTCTATTGTTACGTCTATCTTAATTGTTTGTAATATGTTTATTGTATGTCTTTTTGGTTGGCAAAGATTTTTATTTTATTTTCAAGTGTATTATTTCAAAGGTTCAATAATACTATATTTATTTGAAGAAAAAACTTGACAACTATTTGTGGAAAACCACAAATGAAAAGGTTCTTCCCCTAAAAGGTGTCAACGTTTTAATATCATACAACTATAGTTTTAAACCGATATTGGAATCTCTTTAATTTAACAAGACAGTGGTTTTAAGAGTGCTATATCCTTAATAATAATAGTTACACAAATATGATTTATGGGGAATATATGTACCTAAAGTACATTTTTACTAATAAATGTATATATTACACTATTAATTATTATAATACCTAAATATAACTTAACTTTCATGAAAAATGTATTGTTTCTCTAATATGTAAGTGAAAAATAACAGATTAGAGATTGTATTGTATTGAAATTAAAGTTACCTTTACAGTAAAGAATAACAAATAACTTCAACTAAAGAGAACTCACAGAAATTAGTTTAATAATTTAATTTAATTAATGTTGACATTCCGCTGAAGATCCGCACTTCCAGAGCTTGCAGGATAACCCTCTCCCACACCTGGGCACGTGATCAGCGAGCGATTCATCACCACCCACGACGATGCAGCGCAACTATTGGAGGGAGCTTTTCCGGCGCCGAACTATAAAAGCCGGGAGCATTGGCTGCAGCGCTTCAGTCGGAAAGATAGATTCATCGTAGAAGGTTCATACAAACCCACAGCCAGTCCGAGCAATGAGCACTGAGAGCGAGATTTCGAGCGCCGTGAGAGGCGCCCTATTGGAACTCTACCAGCGACACCATGAGCCCATGGACTCACAGCCGATGGCGGGAGTGGGTGAGAATGCCTACGGCCAGGTCCTACGCGTCAGTTGGCCCACCGTTTCCGAGGCGGCCAGTCTAGTGGTCAAGATGGCGCCCAAGAACGAGGCGCGGAGGTCCCACATGCACGTGGTGGACTACTATGCGCGGGAGGTCTTCATGTACCAGGAGGTATTTCCCATCTTCAGGAACCTATCGCCAGAACGCAGCCTGTTCTCTGTGACGCCCGCACTCGAGGCCAATGGCTTGAAGGCCCCCGATGAGTTCCTCATCTTTGAGGATCTATCTGAAAGTGGCTTCCGGCCCAACTCCCGCAGCTCTATGCCGACCTATGACATTGTGATTTGCTCTCTAAGAGCTCTGGCAGAGCTGCACGCCTGCTCCTTTATCCTGCAGAAAAAAGATCCCGAAAAGTTCAGAGAGTTGGTAGAGTCCGTGAAAAAGGATAACCTCTTTACTCCCGATATTGAGGAGGTTACCATTGAGTTTGGTAAGGCGCAGTTGCGAAAGGCGCGAAATATTCTGGACGACACGGATGGAGACCAGGCCGAAGTGGCTGCCATGCGGGAGATCCTGGAGCTCTGTGACAAGCATCTGAAGGCCTTGGCGCTCTACTGCGTGGATGGAAAGTCACAGGCACCACACGCGGTCATCTGCCACGGCGATTTCTGGAATAACAATATCCTGTACAGATATGAGGTGAGGAGTACTTTGATAATTTTTATGAATTTAAAGTGCGTTAGGATACTTTAAATTATTGATCGTAATCGATATCCTTTCTATAAATATTCCTTGCACAAAAATATTCATCATTTTAGATCAGGGTTGGGCACCAAAGTTTAAGCTGGAAGCCCGACTTTTTTTGCATATTATCTACAAGAATTTTCTGCTTGAATTTTACAAATTACTTTTCTCTTTCGCAGCCCCTTGGCCGACCTGTGGAGGCCAAACTCATTGACTTCCAGATGTCCCGATATGCACCGCCTGTGCTCGATATTGTCCATTACCTCTATACCTGCACGGAGAAGCCATTGCGGGATGAGCACTTTGCCGCCTTCATGAATGCTTACTACGAGACCTTGGACCACAAACTGAGCTCCTGTGATCTTCGCCTCGAGGAGATATATCCCCGCAGCGTCTTCGATCGACAATTGCAACTCTACGGAGTTTACGGCCTAATAATGGGGGCCTTTTCACTGCCCTTCTTCGTTTCCAATGCGAACGAGGTGCTGGACATCGATACAGTCTCCGAGGCCATACAGGATCTTTCGGATTCCTCCCACGAATCCAAGTATCAGGAGCTGATTGAGGAATATGAAATGCTCAATGAGCGCACATTGCCCATATTCAAGCGCCGAATACTCGGGATAGTCAAGGATTTAATCAAGTATGAGATGACAGAGTCGCTTTCTGTAATGGACTCCTAGTCCCAAGAGCTATTCAGTATTACACAACCCAAAATAAACAAGAACATTTCCAGATGTGGAGTTATGTATGTATGTGTGTCTGGGATGCCACAGAAATTGCTGTGGATTTGAAAATCAATCCTAAATGATTTTAAAAGATGTGCTATAACATTTTAGACCTTGGGGGCTGCCTGTATATTACGTAATCACGTTTTTTATGATTTTTTACCCCCTCCCCCCCATATGTAATCTAGAGTAATCATAGGAGGAACCCCCTCCCCTATGATGACGGAATTATTTCAAAAATATATTGATATAATATTATTATGTAATCATTGTCCAAGAACCGCCCCTCCCCAAATAATCAAACATAATCATTATATTCTTGATCAGCATCAACAGCCGAGTCGATCTAGCCATGTCCGTCTGTCTGTCTGTCCGTCTGTCGGATTCTACGTGAACTAGTCTCTCAGTTTTTGGGCTATCGAGCTGAAATTTTCAGCATAGTCTTATTTCTTTAGCACGCAGTATATATGTCGGAACGGCCGAAATCGGACTACTATATCCTATAGCTGCCATAGGGATGCCGAAATTAATGTAAACAAAATTTTCACTTCTGTTTTTAAAGGTATTTCTATAAATTTTGAGATATAGCAGTTTTTTATGGTTCTAGAATTACGGTTTTCATTTTTTTAAGATCGGACAACTATATCATATAGCTGCCATAGAAGCGATCGGTCGATTTATATGAAAATGTAAAATTCTACATGTAAAATGTACAAAATTCGATATTTTTTCAACATTACTAAAATGGTTCGATTT
>VNJZ01011933.1:0-32364 GCA_008042795.1 Drosophila asahinai
AAAAAAAAACTATCATAACCGAAAAACTATCGCCAAAAAACAAAACAAACGAATTTTTTTGGTTGTTTCTTGCGTGGGTTAAAATTGCGATATGCGATATTCCTGCAGCCGCCGTTGCCGCCGCCATGCGTGGAGTGGCCATCCAGCGCGGACACGTGGGCGTGGTCGGCGCCAGCCCCTACCATCATCCCCATCACCCGCACCATCATCTGCTGGCGGCCTCCGCCGCCGCCGCGCAGCAGCAGCAGCAACGCCAGGTGGCCGCCGCCGCTGTGGCCGCAGCAGCCGCCCAACAGCAGGTCGCCGCCCATCATCAGCAGCAGCAGCAGCAGCAGCAGGCCCTCTCCGTTGCCGCCGCCCAACAGCAGCAGCAGCAGCAGCAACAGCAACAGCATCAGGTCTCGGTCTCCCAGCAGCAGCAACACCAAGTGGCCGCCGCCCAGCAGCAACATCAGCAGCAGCAGCAGCAACAACACCAGCAGCAGCAGCAGCAGGCGGCACAACAGCAACAGCAGGTCGCCGCCGCCCAGCAGCAACATGCAGCCGCCGCCGCCGCTGCAGCCGCCTCGCATCCGCATGCTGCCCATGTCCATGCCGCCCATGCCCACGCCCTTGGCCCCCAGTTGGCTCAACTCCAGGCCGTCGCCGTGCCCTCGGCTGCTGCCCAACAGCAACATTCGGCGTTGCAGCAATCATTGGCCGCAGCCGCCGCCGCTGCAGCCGCTGCCCAGAACCAGGGAGGAATTGGGGGCAATCCGAACGCTGCTGCCGCCGCCGCCGCCGCCTATGCCGCCCGTCTGTCGGCGGCGGGCGCCACCCAGTCACCGCAAACGGCCGCTGCTGCTGCGGCTGCTGCTTCCATGGCTGCGTCGGCCAATGCGGCCAACAGTGCTGCCGCCCTGCATGGATTCGCGCCGTAAGTAAGAGTTGAGCGACTTCCGGAAGCGCCGGAGTGGCCACGACTCGTCGCCACTCACCCATCCGTCCGTCGCACACCCGCGATTCCGCCGTAGTTTGTTTGCCGTAGAAATTGTCACCTTTAGTTGTAATTTAGTTTTGGTTTTCGCTGCGACTTTATGATTTGATTTTGAATGTAGTTCCTAGTACTAGAGCACCCTAATACCATAGCCCATCGAAACTACGTTTATACGCACGCCCTAGTTTGGATTTATGTATATTTTCTTTGAATGCTGCACTTGAGCAGAGCTTTTATGATTTTGTGAGCTAAATTTATGGTTTGTTTGTTTGCTGGAAATTAATATAAAACTGCTGAAATTTATCCCGATTTTTAGAGATATTTTTGGATTGATTTAACCCCTTAGTCAGGGATGCCACAGAAATTGCTAAAGATTTTAAATCTCTTGAAAAGCAGCCCAAAAGTATGCTACCTTATAAAACAAATTAAATGTATTATTTTGTTGCATACTTTTAGGCTCACTTTTGAATTATTTTCCATTGTTCTAATCAAATTAAATTGTGAGATTTTACTTATTTTTAGAGAATATTTTACTTTTGAAAATTCGATTCAACCTTTATTCCGATTACAAGTATTTTAAATTGGATAAATAACCACATTTTTTCAAAATTTTATAATAAAAACTTTAATTATAAAGCATATTAAAATTTATTTACATATTTTTAACAATATTCTTGGCTAAAAATGTATGATTAATACTTAAATATTAACAGAAAAGTCTCTTCTAAATTTTAGGGAATATTTATTTATTTAAAACAGGCTCGAATACTTACAAATATTCTAGAAAAGCTAATTATAAATTAAAAATCTAGTTTGCTCTCCAAGTAGCTGGCGTATAAACGTAGTCAACAAATTATAATTTGTACATTTATTTCCTAAATCTTTAAAGTTTCTTCTTGAGGTTTACTGCCTCGAAAAGAATTCCCTTTCATTAATTTGTCTTGATTTTAACCCGCAGCTTCTATTGTTTATATAGCTTATAGACTGTTTTTCCTATCATCTCTCTCTATGTTACTCTATCTGTCTCTCTATTCTTGTTGGTGAACAATGTTTTTTTTTAGCTATCTTGTGTGTGTAAAGTTTTAATATCGCATATAATGAAACCTATAGTCTTTGACCTATTTTGTATAAATCAAGCAAATAGAAGAAAGAACAAACTTGAATACAAAATTGCTAAATGCAAAAAACAAAAAAATATAAAACGCAGCAACCGATTAACGCACGCTAAACACACATCACATCCACGTAAAACTATATATAACTCTCTCTATATATATACACTCGATATATATTTGATCATACTTCTTTTTACTGACAGCAGTGTGTTTTTTGGCATCGTTCGATTGATTATGATTATTTTGGTTAAGGGACCTTACCTGCCGTCGATTGTATATTGTGTACCGTACCACTCTAGGCGTATGATGAATTTCGATTTAAAAATTTACAAATTTGAATATTTGACTTGAGAGTGTCGCGCTCTGCCAGCGCCTTGCGTGCATGTTCTGCCCCCGACATTACCTAACATTACATCAATATATCTCTCAATATATATATAGACCTTTTGATTAACATATTCTTTTGTGGCTGCTCTCTCTACACACTCACACACATCACCCCACACACACCATAGCGTATGAATGAATGCTCCATTAAATATTGTATACTTTAAAAACCACACACAGAAAACACATTGAAAAACAAACAAGCAAGAAAAAATTACAAAACCAAAAACCCATAACTAATTAGCTAGGTGCATGAGTGTCTGTTCTGTCTAAAGATTAAAAAATGCAAACAAATTTTGGAAAGCAAGCAAAAGCAAGACAATTTTCCGTAGTGTATATTGGGGAATGGAGTATGGAATGTGATTGGTTAATTGGTTGGTTAACTTGGCTAACTTTGCTGCTAGTTTACTCTCTGTCTCTATAATGAACGACAAAAACAAAAACCTATATGTTATAATCCTTTTAATTTCCCTTTGTTTCGTTTCCTCTGTCTCGACATCTCCTCCTCCTCCACCACCACCAATCAGTTCGTCATCCAGTGGGGAATCAGGTCAGATCAGGTCAGTTTTTCTTAGCACAGGCTATTTAGATAGTATTTACGATATATATAGGATAGGTAGGTTAGGGAAATAGGTGCCCATAAAATTATATATTGTTTTGAGTTTCAGTACTGCCAATAAAAAAACAAGAACCACATTTAATATTGAAAACTAAACAAAATAAACCCCGAAACGGTTAGGGATAAAGTTTATTTTAATTGGAAAACAAATTATTTTAAAAGCAAACTTTATCCCTTTCCCAAAAGAAGAAAAATCAAAGACCACACAAGTGCGTTAAAAAAAAAAAATGAACCAAAAAGAACAATTTTTGAATTTTGCTTTTAAGTGCCAACGAGTGAGAGGTGAACCATGAGTCCTTGGCTTGCCTCTCACATCTCTCAAACTCTCTCTATCACCTCTACCCCCAGACCCCCGAACCTATAAATATTTGATTTATTAATATATATATTTTTCTATTATCTTGTTCCCCCCACAACAACATCAAAAAACCAAACGCAGTGTATACTATGATCCCTTCTTAGCAGCCGCTGCTTCCGCTGATCCGAATCTACGCTTCCAGGTGAGTCTCGTACACAAAAGAATATTCCCTTAATCTAGAAATTACACCTAAGTTTATACTACAAATCTCGTTAGGTTAGGCTTTAAGCTACTATATATTATAGAGCTAAACTAAAAACCCTAACTACTCCAACCTCTCTCTCTCTACCTTGTCACGACAAATATACATGAAAATATTATATAAATTTTACAGGCAGCCAAACCGGTCACTGAAGTTCCAGCCGCTCAGCCAGCCGCCATATTAAATGTAATAAAACTTTTGTCAAAACTAATATTGCTAACCACAAAACAACCACCAAAAAAAAAGAGAATATTAAGAACGATTCAACATTTTAATATTATTATTTGTATATTTTTGATGGTAGCTTGTGCAAAAGACACCGATTGAGTTTTGAAACATTTGACTTGGTTTTTGGAACAATCGTTTTTACCTACTACTCTCATACCGTATACTCTCTATCTATATTTGTTTTTAAGTCGCTTCCCTTGAGTTTCCCTTATGCATTTATCCGCCATTATCCATTATCCCGAACTAACCAACGGCGAGACCTCCTCATTTTGTTGCTGTTTAAGTTGAGAATTGAACTTGGTAACTGGTCGTAAAAACAAACACTTTATTTCCGAAGGCTTAGCCAAGCTTTAATTAACTCAATGTCTGTTACCTGGAACTTAACTCTGAACACTTGTGTATAAGCTCTCTCTCTCTCTCTACTATTGTATAACTGCATCCTTTGTTTTGGTTTCTCTTAAACATTCAATTAGTGACCACGAAAAGGAGGCTATTTTGGAAGCATACGCTCTGGTTTTTACTATTTTTTCGTGCTAGTTTCCTTAATTTGTTTTCACATATTATTGCTTTCGCTGAATAATCTTGACTTTATATTTGTTAAATATATGATATTCAATGCTGTAAACATTTTTGTAACTACTACAAACTCTTCTTTGGTTTATCTTTCACGACCGTTACAACAACATACTCTCAACAACAACTCAACAATTACCACAACAATTCAACAACACTATTGAAAAACTATATAAAAACCATAAATTACAGCGCCGCACTGTGACTACGCTAAACAGTAACCCACATACGATCAACCGCATTCCGGTTCCACAGAATGTTTTGGTAAAAATAATCATATCTAGCTCCTAGTCCAATTCCAATGCACCTAGATATATATAGTCCCCCCCAGACTTTCCGTTTGATTGTTGTCTTTCTTCATTTTTTTATGCGTTTCAATAATGGTCAATGCCTTTATCTAATATTGTGTATGCACTTGAACTAATAATCATATATGTCTATATGCCATAAGTCTTAAGTTAACCCATAGTTTATAATCGAATACGCTAAGTTATTTACTGTTACGAGCCTCGCTTTTCGGTTTTTGGTAGCCTGGCATCTTGGGTTCTCTCTCCGTAGCTCGGTTTTGAAGGTTATACCTAAGTGTACATAGAATATTATTATTACACACACCTCACACACTGACCAACCACCAACCCACCCACTTGTTTTTGCACCCCGTTATTTTTTAAATTTTTTTTTTTTTGTTACTCGATTATATATGTGTGTGAGTGCGTATTCCACCGGTTTGGGTTCCTAATTTTTTTCACCATACTTGCTCTCACCTCCTCAACCTCCTCCTCCGCTAGTCTTGTGTCGTTTGCCGTTGTCACCCCCCAAAAAGAGAAACCCAGACCCAGGTCCAGACCCAAACACCGATCCCGATCTGTGACTGCGTCTGTTCTCCCCGCGAGAATGTAAAATATAATGCCCTCTGCTTACCGCTCTTCCAGGCCACTGCTCCGCTGCTAAAGACACCGCTGTCTCAGGCCCAGCAGCAGGCGTACGCCACGGCGGCCACCACCTACACGGCGGTAGCTGCCCGGGCCGCCTACGGAGCCGCTGCAGCCGCAGCCGCCCAGCCGGCACTCGCCGGCTACGCCACCGTAGCTGGGTAAGTTTTATCATCGTGAAAGTGCAGGGCTCTGTCTTAAGCTTAACTTGAAGATAGAATTTGCAGTAGATACTAGAATTTATTTCAGTTTTTTATTCAGATTTAAAATAGTATAAATCTCTTAAAAAATTAAATTTAGTTTGGTTTCTTCCTGCAAATTCAAGCTGATAGTTAATGTCTAGACAGACCTGGTAACCCCAAAGGCATCAGAAAAATTAAGGTGTCTTCATTCAAGTGTTAAGCCTCTCACTAACAATAATAACTCATTAAAAGGTTTAACAAAAAAATTCCCATTTAACATAAGATGTCTTCAGTTGGAATATTTTAATACAAGTATAAGGCTTCTAACGTGTATTTTTAAGTTATTTCCAAAAGCATTTGTACAACTATATTGTGATTTAGTAATCTTAGTTAAAATCTTAACAACATTTACAATATTTATTATTTAAATTAATAATGTATATGAACTTAGTTCACTACTATAAATTATTCAAATTATATTTAAGTACTTATACTTATTTCAAGAATTTATATTTTCTTCTTTCTGTATATGTTGGTAGCCTTATCTTATATTTGTTGTATTTTTATATATTTTCCATACTTATTATTTTGTAACTAACTGACTTAGATTTTAAGTATTTTTAAAGTATTTACTAATTTTCTTTCAGGCTGTAATATTCTTTATCAATAAATCTATAATTTAAACATAACAAACCCCTCTTAATACCCTTTCTTACAGCAGATTTCTTTATTTAACACATTTCTTTACTTAAAATTTATCTAATTATTTGATTTCTTTCTTTCTTTTTGTAATATTAATTTCTTTACCTTGTGTATAATTGTGTAAAGTGTAGAAATCTAACACTGATAACTGAAGATGTAAAATTGTCGATAGAGCAATTTTGCAAGGCTTTGTCTAAGCTTAACAACTTTTGTCAATTGAATATAAATAAGTAAAAAAAAAAGATCTACAAAATAAAAATAAAAAGAATTAAAAAACCAACTGGAATCATCAACTAACCAAATCATCATCATAATAACAATAAAATCGCCACTGAAAACTTACTAATAAGATCAACGAACCGAATATTTATAGATATGCGCGCGAATATGCAGATCCTTATCTAGGACATGGCATTGGACCAGTGCCTGGCTATGGGGTAAGTGTGATTTTCTTTAATCTAATTTAAAGTGAAATTGAATTTCATCACTAATTAGTGATGTGAGAAAATATCGATAAATTAATATTGCATCGATAATAAGTAAATAAATCGATATTTTAACATTGAGATGTACATATGTACGATAAACAGATATTCTTTTCTATATACCATAGCAATACAAAATTATAAATGTAAATAAAATTAAATTAAATTTTGATATATCGATATTTTAACGTAAAGTTCGACTTTTTTTATTTTGAATTTCGATATATGAAAGTACGATACTTTCGATATGAGGTTGAGCGAGATATTTTTGCATTTATTTTTTAATTCCAGAATCTTGTTCCTACATTTTTTAATAAAAATAATTAATTATATTCTTTATTTTCTCATTAATTTGTCCTTTAGGCAACCATGTATCGCGGCGGCTTCAATCGTTTCACGCCATATTAAGAACAATCTACGCCAGTCAGCCAAATAATGCACTTGAACTACTCACGATGAACAAAATGCTCAATAATATATGAACAAGAAGCAAGCAGTAAGCAGCAAGCAAAGCGAATAAGCTAGTAACTTAGACGTAAATACTCCTCTCCCTACGATACGATGCAGTAAGTAGAAGTTACAACCAAAAACTAAACCGATAGATGCAAGATACTCAACACACACAAGAACAAGAACAACAACCACAGCCAGAGAACAGCAGCAGCCGCAAGAACAACATCCTTGGACCTTGGAGAGTTGAAATCAAAGCTAAGCAACAAAGAAACAAAACAAAAACAAAAAACAAGAAGAACATAAACAAATCAATGTCGTCCAGTAAAAGCAAAAAGCTAAACCAAAAACAAAACACAAAATATACGCAGCTAAACGCAGTTCTATGGAGTTTATATAAGTAAACCAAACAAAAAGTAACAAAAAAATTAAAAAAACTAAAATTCAATTTGCAAAGATAGTTTTGCAAAAAAAGGATGAGAAGAAAATGTGCTTCATGCGTAGATTTTTACCAGAACAAAAGCTGAAACTTTGTGCGGCAGATCAGAATTTATATATATACATATACCTACATGATATATAGTTATTATATATAGGTATTGTATTTGTATATCAAAAGAGAGAGCAATGTTTTTAGGTACTTTTCATCCTGCTGAAACATCGTCATCAAAAATAATTATATGTTTAAATTTATAAATTTGGTTGTTGATTTCATAACTTCGTTGAACTAAGTTAGGTCCCTATGATTTATTCTAAAACATTTAGCACTGTAGGTTGTACTAAGACGGGAAAGCAACATTTACAAATCAAAAGTGTATATTATTATTTGCAAACAAAAATTATATTTATTCGTATATACTTTAGATTGATTACCCCAAAGAATACTCATTTCTGTATTGTATTGTATTGTCAACGAATTTATTTTTTAACGCGTTGCTTGGTTGTTCCTAATAACTTTATATAATTTCGGCAGCTAATTAACCACTCACTCAACTCGGAAAACGGAAAACTCGACTCAATTCGAATTGCTCAAAAAAAAAACGATAAATTGTAGCGCATAGGTAAATGCAAAAGATCAACACGTAGACATATCCTTGGAATATACAATAATATTTACTTTAAATGCCGCCATAGCAGCAGAAAGCAAAAAAATAAGAAAAAGGAAAATCCCAAAAAAAGAATATATATATATTAGTTTTAACAAAAAAAGGTCAAGCTTCCAGTGACACAAAAAAGCCATTGATGAATGATGTGGAAATCGAATAATAAGCATTAAAAATTACAATTTTTAGCTCTTACTCCGTAGCACTTTCCTTGTGTGTTGTGTAAAGAAAACAAATTTCAAAACAAATAACAAATAAGAAGCAAATCGTTTCTATGTTGTTCATTTTTCGGTCTAGACCGGAGCCAGAAACTTCCCTAAGCAAACTAAGAATTTATTTTATACACACACACACTCGAATCTAATGCACAAAGAAAGAAAAAAACAAAAAAAGAAACACTTTTAACGTTGTGTATTTTTCAAATGTTAAACGATTAAAATGCTCAAACAAAAGGACTTTGTCGTTCTCTATATATTTGATTCTTAGGCAGCTACTGTCGTCAAAAACAAATTTATACTAGTTGTTTATCAACCATACTATGCTATGAAAAACGAAAAAAAAAACCAAGCTACTAATTAATTGTGTGTGTGTAATCGTGCAATTCTTTAAGTGTTCTTCTTCGAAAAACCTACTAAAAAACCTAATTGAAACGGGAGAAAAACGACTCCAAAGAGCTTCAACTTTGATGGTATTTCCTCTATTTTTTTCAAATCTAATCACTTAGCAACTGTCTCAGATTGTACATATTTATGATGACACAATGATATATGGTATTTGATATTTTATTTAATTCCTCTCGGACACACACACGCACACACAATGGCATAGCAGCAGGCTAGGGTCCTTGAGAACTCGAACAAGCAATTAACGGCATCATACTCACGCGCACACACTTGTGTACTTTTCGTTTGATTCTCTCTCATAATTACATAATTAATTACTGCATTGATATATATATCTATTTTTACGTTGACATTTTCAAAGCCAAAGTTTATATTTTAAATGATTTTTAGTTAGGTATATCTATATTAGTTTAGATGCTGACGACAGACAGAGACACAAGAGGATAAGAATAAACGAGTATATATGAACTAAAGCGAGTAAAACAATAAAGAGAAAATAACAACAAATCGAACCCAACAATTGCCAAATTAAACGTAGCTTTCAAGTGAATTATAATAATAATAAAGACGTAATTAAATTTAATGAATTTTTCAAATAGCGCAAAATAGTTTGCCAAAAAGCTTATCATACTTTTTGGCCCACCCCCGATCGAACACACACACAGAACACACATTTTGGGTTTGAGCAAGGCAAGATCTAGTTATAAAGCAAACTTAAATATAATAATACGGTACGGTATATACATTTAAATTATGAACTCAACTTCCACCGCAAACTTTTAAAAAACGAACAAAACAAAACCAAACTATAAGGAAAACACAATTTTTGTCTTAAGCAATGTGGCCGTGGAAGAGGAAAGAGAAGCCACAATTAAATTAAACAAATAAATGCAAATGCAACTCAATCAAACACTGCAGCTATATGGTAGCATACGATATATGATGTATATGATATTATAAAGTCTTCATTTCGATTCTTTTTTTGTGACAAAATCCCCAGAAGATAACTCTGTAATCTGTGTAGTCTAACCGTAAGCCAGCGCCAGCTTTTTGTTTACTTTTCACATATAGATCAGGCGCTTGTGCGTCGCATAAAGTATAAATATAAAGTATATAAATATATATGCATATATATATGTATGTATATTATATGAAAACTCTAATCTTTAATGATGTGCCAAATTGTAAGTTGTAACATTTGTTTTTATGAGCAAATGCAAACACACAAAAATTGAAATAAAAATATGAATTAAAAACAAAAACATAAAACATTGAAAATAGCATTCCTCCTTGTCTCCCCCCTCCCTCAAAAAGGAATTATATTTGAAAAAGGCCTATTTTTCATTTTTAAACATTTAGAAGGTAATGGTAAACGTATTTTTTAAATTTAGCATTGTGTATAGGAACGGGCTCAAAAATAATAATTAAATATGGCCAAGCCAGGCGCCGCCACCTTACAAAACAAAATTGATAATAGAACCGCAGATAAGTATTATTATATTAGCAACAAATCGCAGAACCAGCAAACATAAACCAAAAGGTAAATCCCCGCTCAAATTTCATTTATTTGATGTATGACAAATACCAAAAAAACCGGAAGGTATTTATTGAATGAGAAAATTCAATAACAAAAGCGCAAACACTCAAATTCCGAACATTGTATTTGGTTTATATATCAATTTTCAATTTGTAAGGTTGTGACAAATTGTAAACAAACATAGAAACAAAATGAAAAACAAAAACAAAAGAGAAAAACCAAATCCATGGGAAATCACTTGCAGAAAAATGTAATATTGTTTGTGAATGTGCGAATAAGCAAAAGCAAGGCGCAAGTGACGACAAACATTTGAGATTCATACAAAATACATTTGAAAAGAAATCGCCACAGAGAGAATGAACGAGAAATGCAATAAAAACATAACTTTAAAAAATGCAAAATAATCGCAAACCATTGTGTTTTAATTTCTCATCAATTAAGGATATATTTAGCTTCTGTGAAAGCCCTAAATCGAGCATTTAGCACACAATCCATCATGGTTCTTGGTAAAAACTTATGGCATTTGCTTATCAGCCGGAAAAGGCTCACACCTCTGCGGAGTAAAGCCTTTCATCTAAACAACTCCTACACGCACAGGTAAAAGTCCCCATCAATCATCAATTTACCATCCTCAAACTCGGAGCCTTAGGCAGTTTTTCTTTATTATTCTCCACCGAAAAGACTGAGGGAGTCGTAATTAAAGTTGATAGGGCGGCCATTTGCATGCAAGTTTATTACAATGCAACCGCAAACATTTAACACCTCTAAGCCCCGCGCACACCACTCTCTAGAGAAGCCCGATGCCGCGACATGCAAACGCTATTAACGTGATTAAATCAAATAGCTCTGGCACTTGAAGCCTGCAGTTTGGGCCCGCTCGACCAGCCTGTAATTATACAAATTTTCGCATTTGATTGAAGAGCCCGTCAACATCCGACAGTCCGCATGACATTTCTGAGGTCACGCCCTCAGAGATATTTACAAATGTGTTTAGATAAATAGTAGTTTGGGGTTTTGTGGAGATAAAACTATTTGCTGAGCAAGGAAATCATTCGAAATAAAATGTTCTATTTAGAAAAGTAAGTATTGTTATTAAAAAAGGTAATAAAATGTCGAAATGATTGTTTATTGTTTTATTGCTTCATAAAAATTATTTTCTTATGCTTTGACATTTGACTTTTTGTTTAATATTATAGTAAAGTGTTGGCTAGGATTTAAAAATTATTCCAGGTAAGGTTAATGTGATTTAAGGAATGGAATTTATTTTTATTTCATTTTAATATTTTTTTAATGTTTAAACATTAGATTTTATGTTAAATTTGTTTATTTAAGATTACTTTATTGTATTGGATAGGATTTAAAAATAGTACATTTAATGTTAATTTCAATTAAAAGATGTGTTCTTTTTTTTAACCAGAAAAAATATTTTTTCCGAACCTTTAGTATACTTTTTATATTATTTAGAGATTGAAAATATTTATTTAGATAAATATATTATGTAAAATGTGTAATACTTTGCTGGAGTACCTAGATTTCCAAGATACAATTGCCCCTTTTTACTATATCACAGGGATTCATCTCGAAATTGCAAGAATAAACCATTAAAAATATGTTTACCGACATTTCAAACCCCAAACTATTACCAAAACCCCTATAATTTTGAATCCAGCTGTGAGTGTGTGTAAATAGAGCAATAAAACCATGGCTTTGGCTCTTTTAAATGGGCCACATCAAGCCGACGACCGCAGGAAGTAAAGGCCTGTGCTGCTGGACTGGCCCCTGGTTTTGATTCGGTTCGCCCGACAGTTTTGGGTTTGCGGCAGCGGCAGCAGCGGCCACTGTGTGACATAATAAATTATGCTGCATGTCGATGATTAATTCTGGATGTGCGCAACATGACAGTTTGGGGAGTTTTGGGAGTGTCGGTGGGAGTGTGGGTGCCCCCAATCGAATGCATATGGAATTAATAGCAGTAACATTCGGAATTAGCCATCTTTCCCCCAATCTTGCAGGCGAAAATCTGTGGCAGCCTGCCCAGGGGCCATTGGCTTTCTTCTCCCTATCTATCTCCATTTGAATGGGGTCCCCAAAGGGGCCCCATGAATTATTACGTGCAATTATTTTCTAATTAATTATTTGACAGCCTAGCGAATAGCATGCCGTGCTGCGATAATTTTTTTTTGGGGCACAATTGGCCATTCGATATGGCGCGTAATGGGGCGCCATTAAATTGGCGCGGTCCGCTTTCCTGCTTTTTCCTGCTTTCTCCGAGTGCCGCCATGGAATGCGGCCAAAAAGCACTTTTGCGTTGCCAGCTTGATATAAGGGAGATACTTAAATATGTAGGCCGCCAGCAGACGGAAAATAATAGAGAGAAGAGGTCCTGCGATTTCCGGGGAAGTTAACCAAGTCCAGCAGCAGATGTTACATTATGAATTATGGCTGGAATTAAATTGGAATCAAATTTGTTTCCTCGGGGTCTAGCCAGGAAATATAGGATTCTGTGGAGTCTTGCCAAAAATAGTCTAGCTTTAATTAACTTTGGATTTAATTTATGGTTTTTATATATTTTTACAAGAAGCTTATGTTGGTTAGTGAATAAATAACTAAAAATGGTAAGTTGGCGGAACTATTACATTGTAGAAAATAAGCTCACTAACATTTATTTAGAATTGTACTTTAACTCTTAAAACAATCAAGGGAATGTATAAATTTAATGGAAAATAAAGCAAATAAGTTCCGAGGAGCTTCCACATTTTAAATATATTTTTTTAGCATACTTTCCAGCGTTTTACACTCTTTTTCTCTTGCCATGTTTTTGCCACTTTAATTATCTAATGGCACCGAACTCCATCAATTCGAAAAGTGTCAAAAAGCCCCACCATCTAATCAAAACACTTGCCACTACCGGGGGACTCCCAATCGAAACGAAAAGTACATATTTTTTTGCTCTGACAAAACTCGCTCTCTGTTCCACAAAACAAACTGCTAACGAGGCCCCAAAACATCGGACAGGCAAACTTATCCCACCCCAAAAACCCCAAGCCACATCAGCTATCCGCCCCTCCACTCCGCCGAATTGCATCCAGAGTCATCCCCGACCTCCGACCGCGGCACAAAAACTAATTACATTATTTCAACTTGATGCAATCAGAGAGTGCGTATGCATGTGCCCTCCGCTGCCCCGTCGCAATGGGTTTACCCCAGTGACCATTCGCGTTTCGGTTCAATTGAATGCCAGACAGGGACGCGAAGCTACGCAGCAAAAAAATATCAGAAAGAGGGGAGTTTCACTGGAGTTTGTAGACTGGAGTTTACCCAGTAAAAATGTTATCAGGGAGAGGAAATAAAAGTTATTGAAAAGCTAAGGTTATCTTAAGGAAATAAGATACTTCTGATGATTTTTTTTGAACTAAAAATAATATATAAAGCTAAAACCTTCCAGCTCCTGCTCTTCTGACAAGTTCTTGGCCCATTTTTGGCATATTTATAACATCTTAATTTATGTGAATTAAATCAGCCAGCTCAGACTCAGAAACTGCAACAAACTCTCTGAAAAATCTAATATTTTAACAAGAACAATTCACTAGTTAAATCCGGAAATATTATCCGCCAATCCTTAATCCAAAATACCCCTAAAATTCCACCATATCACTGCGAATAAAAACGAAACAAAACGCGAAAAGCCTCGCGGCCAGAGAGAGAGCAGAGCGAGTTGGAAAATCCTCGCAGGACATGCCGATGCACGCAAATCACTGCAAAAATGTACATTGGCCAGAACTGATGTCGAGCCGCAGCTGGTGGGATCACGGGGCTGCAACAGAGCATCCACCCGGATGGCAATGGGATTGGAGATGGGGCATTGTTCGGTTGGTTTACGAGGCGCATCGGTTAGATGTGCCATAGTCCATATCGGAGCGGATCGAAAGGCGGCAGAGGACGCGTGTTGGATTAATGCCGGCAGCTGCGGCAGGAACAACAACCGCCAATAATTCAGCGACCAGCAGCAGCGGCGTTGGGATATAAAAATCGCAGCATCTGCAAACCTGGCTGCTGCCAGTTATTTGTTGCTATATTTGTCTGTTAATTGCCGATGTGCTGCGCAATAAAAACGCACACACTGGCCAACACACACACACACACACGACAGGGAACATTTATAATTAACAGCGTCGTTGTCGCCTTGTATGTTGGTGTCTCGTAACGCGTTTCAATTAAATGTTTTTAAAGGCCCTCGAGCGCACACAGTGCATTGGTATCGGGGGTTCCCTTTATCTTTTTTTTTCAATAAAAATGTCAAGTATTATCCATTGTAATAAAAGCTCTGATTTCAACTCATTAAAATAATATCTCATCTACTTTTAAATTCAAATTTCAACTTTAAATCCTTAATTATTCAGAAACCCACAAAGCTGACGTCGAAAATTTCTAATTAATCGAACATCCCCGACAACATTCGACTGGCGTTCACCCTTTGACCTCATTTGCGCGCGCTTAATGAAAAATCCCTTTGGTCTTTGCCTTTTTGGATTCCAACCTTTGACTTCGCTTTGGAGGCCACTTCGGGCACTATGGCTCCCCTTGCCCCAAACAGCACCACAAAATCGGAATGCAACCGAAACGTAAACGAAATTCCCAATGGGCTGCAACATTTGCCAAAAGCACCGCAAAGGAGCCAGAGTCTGAGTATGTGTGTCCGGTCCATGTCGAATCGAATTGGGAGGCAGAGAGGCAGGAGTGGGCTAACATCTTAGCCACAAAATAAATAGCTTCACTTGGCCGCAAATCTTGTTTGATTGTCTAAATATTTAGACGGCCCAAAGAGGACTCAGCAGATTTTCAATTGTTTAAAATACTTTGAGCACTGGAAACTGTTCAGCAAACTGCTGAAGACTGCTGAGACAAAGAACTATGCATGGTACACTTGGTTCAGTAATTCTAGGATTTATTTACAATTTATTGAAGATATTTAAATGATTCTCAAGGAGTTAAAGAGTTTATAAGCTCTATAAGCTCTCTCTTTTAAATAATATTTCCATAGATTTTATTTTATAATAAAAAGTTCAAGTTGTCGTTGTATTTATTTTATTATAAAGAAGTTAGCTATCTTTTTATTTATTTAATTTATTTTTAATTAGATCTTAATATATTTATTTATTTTATTATGAAGAACTTAGTTAGTCTTCGTTTTTATTTTATTATAAAATATGGGGATATCTTTATATGAAATTCAATATTAATTAGGTAAGTACCCATTCTTTTCCCTTATCTTATAAAGTAATTTATAATGCCTTTTCCCACTGCTAATCAATAACTTAAATCACAAAATCAAACCTCAAAATACTCGATAGTTTAATTTGCCGAACAGCCCAGGAATGTCAATTGCCTCAGGTGAAGAAATATCCTTCAAAGCTTCCTTCGAAGCACCCTGCCTTCTCGCGCGGAAAACGGTGTGTAACCCAATTTCATGTGTAATCATTTTCGTATTTACAGTCAATTGCCACCCTCTCAGCCGGGATGCCTGACACATTCTTGGCCAACTGTTATTGCCGCATCATTGCACTTGAGTCGACGAAGCAAATCCTCGAACACCTCGACAACTGTCATTTGCCATGCATGGGAACTGTCCAAGTTCACTTTGCCAGCCATCAGCGACAGCTGCTGCTGCTGCTACTGCCGGCGTGACCTTACAGCAGTGTCATAACTCAAGCTGCAACTTGCAGTTTTCCTCTTTTTGTGGCTGGAAAAGTCCACTCGGTCCCTTGGGAATGTGTGCCACCCTCGCCCTCTCGAAGCGAAAGCTGTGTGTCTGTCTGTGTGGGAATTAGGCAATGGCTGCTGCTTGGGTGACTGGCTGCCCGCGCAGCCATTTTTCAAAAACGAAAAAAAATTCAATTGTATATACAATTCAATTTTTGTGATCAGCATCGCCGACATTGACAGCCTGCGGGGGAAATGGGGGCTGACTGATGGGGGGATGTTACACTAAGGGAAAATAAGGCACCCAATTGTGGTTAAAAGAGGAATTTTGTGAACAGATTTACATTTAGTGCTTAGGTTAAAGTTAAAGGGAGCATGATCATTATTAAAATAACTGAAAAACTATGTGAAATAATTATTTTTAAAATTATATGGACTTTCTCACCTTTTAACAGCGATATATTATTGAATTTCTAAATATCTTACCTTTATTTTATTGATAAACATCGCCCAATCCTTTTATTCCAGTGCATCCTACTAAAGAAATATATAAAATTAAAGTTAAAAGGATCATGATTATTATCAAAATAGCTGAACACATAGCACATAGTTCAATAATTATTTTTAAATGACAAGGACTTTCTCAACTTTTAACAGCGATTTATTAATGAATTTCTATATGTCTTAGCTTTATTTTATTGATAAACATCACCCAATCCTTTTATTCCAGTGCATCCTTCGAAAGAAGGCGACCGACCGCGTTGAAAATCACTTTGATGTGACATGTAATTGAGGGATATGCCTCGAAGGACTCCACTCAAATTTCCTCTATTGGGGGCTTAAATCGAAACACATTTGCCCTGGCCGCTGCTGCCAAACAAATGGCCGAGATAATTGCGTTAATTAAGCATGAGTTTAATAACACACTCAAATTAATAGGAAAGACTGACAGCAGCCAAGCAGCAACTTGGGGACCTTGGGGCCATCAATCAAGGAGATGACAACGGAAATTTTGTTTGGCAAATAAATCATAAAAAACAGCATAACAAACGAGGCTAGCGTCTCTTCCACTCACAGTTCTCTGCGGTTGAGCCTGTGCCTAGTTTGGTGCTTTGTGTTGTCTTTTCTGTGTGTGTGGGCCTCCAGTGTGTCTCTTCATGGTCGGTGAAAGTAGGGTTTTGTGGGTGTTGTGTTGTGCCTGTGCCTGTGACCGAGCCTGTATGTGTTGGCGGTATTTGTGGTTTTTGCGTTTTGGCCCCCAGCTTTACCTGGACAAACACCGGAAGTGCGGCGAAGGGGTGGCTGCTGTGCGGGAACTTCGCCTCACTGCGTGTGCCCACTATTCGTGTCTTTAACTTTCTCTTTGTATGTATAATACAGTGAGGGAAATAAGTGTATACAATAATTTTATATTGGAACTTAATAACTAATATTTAAAAAAAATGAACACAGCTGCCTAGGTCAACAAACACTTATTTATAATCATTAAAATAGCTTTTCCAAATATCAAAAAGTATTAAAGACATTGTCAATATCCCAAGGCTTCTTAAAAAATACATTTTCCTCTTTAAATACATTTTTTCTCAGTGCACAACAGTGTGTATACGTGAGAGCAGGTGTAAATGGCCATTGAGGGAGTGTGAGTGAGTGTGTGTAGGTGCGTCGTGTTTCATTATAAGCTCAACGGCACTTAGCACACATTTAAGCCGCTTTGGATTTGCTCTCTTTGTTCACACCATCGCCAAACCGCTCTCACAGATCTTTTTTTGTTTCGTTGTTAGGTCCTTTGCCTTATCCACCCTAAAGGACCAGCCCAAAGGTCCACCCCTTTGGGCGTTAGTTGTCGACCCTTGGCTTGGAATTATGCACACAAGCTTCGGGTAGCTTCGGAGGCATGCCTCATCCGTTTTGGCCACTTGCCCGACTCCTTTCGGCCCTCTCTCGACTTTTGTTGGCACACGCCTTCATTATGCAATTATTGCATTATTAATTTTTGTGTCGAGTCATTTAAAATAATTGTGCGAACACTTTGTGACAGCAGTCAGTGTGCCTTTTCCTGGCTCTCATCCCAGCTTGGTAAATGCCAAGAGGCCCAAGAGCTATTAGTCAACAAGTGGCTAAAAATTTGTCTTTATTTACAAGCCTAAACGTATGCTACGTTAAAATGTTGATTACATAATGCAGCATACATTTTTTTTTTTTTTTTTTTTTTTTTTTATTTGTTTTTTTTCGCCGGAAGCGTTCAGGGCCATCTGAACTTAACCGGGCGTTTATAGGATGGGGTATATATACAATTATTTACAATTATTTAGGCAGCATACATTTTAGAGACAAATTTGGGCTATATTTACAAGCCTAAAAGTATGCTGCAATATGTATTCAATATGTTTAATTGTATTTAGGCAAACATTTGGGCTATATTTACTAATTCGACCCTATTTACAAGCCTAAAAGTATGCTACACTATGTAATCAATATTTTTAACGTAGCATACGCTGCCAGTTGGGTAGCAGAGCGCTAATCAAAAGAATAAATTTCCACATTTACAAACGTTAAAAAAAAAAAAAAAAAACTTGTACTATTTTTTTATTTCTTTAGCATACTTTTAGGCTTGTAAATAGGGGTAAATTTAAGCTAAACTTACACATTTTTCCTATATCTTAAACTATATTAACAAGCCTAAAAGTATGATACACTATTTTTTCAATATTTTTTGTAGCATACTTTTAGGCTTGTAAATAGGGTTAAATTTGGGATATACTCACAAGCCTAAACGTATACTACACCATTTTCTTAAATATTTTTTGTAGCATACTTTTAGGCTTGTAATTATAGTTAAATTTGAGCAATATTTACAAGCCTAAAATAATGCTGCATTTTTTATAACCGCTTCCTCCTTAATTGAGCTTAAAAGATGCAAAATTATTTGAACGTTTATAAATAAAATGTCCAGTACTATCCAATATTTGAGTTTTTTTCTGAAAGCATATTACGGTCAAAATCCAAATGATAGGCAAGTGTCATATATTTTTGGAATCTCCATTAAAATCTCAATTATTTAATATAAATTATTTTAAAAAAAAATACAAAAAAAAATATAGTCGAATTTTTAAAATTCTGTAAGGGGTTACATCATTAAAATTGTCAAAAATCAAACAAAATTTTTTTTTTGTTTATTTCTTAAGGAACATGCTGAATAATTAACCAAATAAAAACTAACATAGAAAAGTTTTCCGAATTGAATTTAAGGCAGTTTTGGTTTAGTTATGATAATTTTTTATATTTATAAATATTAGAATCTCCGAAAATAAGGCGTTCTAAAGAGATCTGCTTACAGATTAAAAATATATAAAATAAAGAAAGAAGAGAATACCTTTATAATTCCGCTACCTTTAAGTTCTCTCTCTAATTCCCCACTCAAAATTTAATCTCAGAGGTAAAAGGGATTTCCACTTTAAGGCCCACCTATCAAAGCCCTTGAATCGAATGCAAACACAAGTCATCACTCAGGCGTTTATCTTTTCGATTAGGTCAGGGACAACGGACATCGGTTAAGGGACAAACCATATTAGGCCACGTGACGAGGACTAACTGCATTTGATTTGGCTGGACGCGTTATCGGCCTAATTATATTAGTTGGCTGCCTCCGATTTCCCTGACATAGCGGGACATAAGCGCATTATAACGCTTCACATGACGCAGAACCGCTGAACCGCCGACGAGTCCGAATTATGCATTGCAATTACACGAAAGCGAATGCAATGGGGCGATATCAATTGCAGTTGGACAACACACAAAGCCACAATGCCCGCCCTCTGCACTTGCCACCCCTTCTGAATTTACCACCCCCTTAAAGGTAAACCCCCCGAGTGCTTGGGAGTTCGCGAACAAAATGGCTTAATTGTTGAGCACACGCCCGCCGCTCAAGCCTCAACAAGTTTGCAAAGGTAACAAAAAATCAATAAGCCTCAAAGCAGTCGGGAGAAACCCCCAAAAAAGCCAGGTAAGGGAAAAATAAATGTACGGAGGTAGGGGAATATTAATTGGCCGTTTCAGCGCTACGCCAAAAAATGCTGAAAATACTTTCACGCTCGTTTCCAAGGCAGGCAACAAGGATACTCGTATGTGAGTACATATTCGGTGCCACGTGCCCGGGGAATCGCGGCCTGCTCCCTGCCACGTTGTCCTCGTTGCCTCGTTGTCCTCTTCTAATGGATGTCCTGCACGCAAACCCAATCCCAGAACCAGTCGAGTCGCGTCGGTGTCGGAGCTGGAGCTGGAGTTGCTGCCAAAAGACAAGCATCTTGAGGTCCTTACTCGTCGGATTAGCCAGGCACAAATACATGTAATCAAACAAGGGCACTGTCAGAAACACAAAAAAAAAATAAGAGAGACTATAATTGATTAGGTCTTTGAGTTTTTAAGGAACAAAAATCAATTTAAAAGCTTAGAGAAAATGTAAATGAAAAATATTAAGCTTATTTAATCATCTTAAAAATATATAATATAAATAATGTGGTTTTAAGTGTTCTTGTAAGTTTTATGAATAAATTTTAATATTTGTTTCTAAATTACATTTACATTTAATTTCTAATTCTATTTTACCTTTGCTGACCTTTATTTAATATTATTTTATGCATTAAATATAAATTATCAAATTTTAATTCATAATAAATGCAATTTTTAATTTTATTTTATCTTTGCTGACTTTGATTTATTATTCTTTTATGTCTTATATATAAATTATCATATTTAATTCAAAATAAATTTAATTCTTAATCCTTTTTAGCATTTTCTGGCTTTGTTTATATTATTCTTTTATGCCTTACATATAAATAATAATATTTATTTCGAAATAAATTTAATTCTTAATCCTTTTTAGCATTTTCTGGCTTTTGTTTATATTATTCTTTTATGTCTAAAATAAAAAATATCATATTTATTTCGAAATAAATTTAATTCTTAATCCTTTTTAGCATTTTCTGGCTTTGATTGTTTTTGTTATTCTTTTATGCCTTAAATATAAATTATTATATTTAATTCGAAATAAATTTAATTCATAATCCTTTTTAGCATTTTTTGGCTTTTGTTTATATTATTCTTTTATGCGTTAAATATAAATTATCATATTTAATTCAAAATAAATTTAATTCTTAATCCTTTTTTAAATTTTCTGGCTTTTGTTTATATTTTCCCGCAGTGCTCTCTTATAAACGCCTTGTGTATATTTAACTTTTCAGCTTGGAACTGTCCCGAGCTACCAGCTGGTGGTTTTGCAGTTGAATTTATGCCTGCTACAGATTTCCCCGGCTCTTCCAACGACCGTCGACTGTCGGTCAAGGCTGACACAATAACGCACCTGGGCTTCGTTGCCTTTGCCTTTCCGCCTCCTCCTCCAAGTGGCCAAGTGCCAAAGGACCGGCACGAACCCAAGCCTGAACCGATCCCGGTGGCTGCTTGTAAATTTATGCCCATAAAAATGCACAAAAAGGAAGCGGGAAATGTGTTGTGTAAAAAGGACGACGGTGAAAATAAAATCAACAATAAATTTTGCATGCAGCCACATTACGAAACAATGGCAATGGCCACGCCTTCTCCGCCTCCGCCGCCTCCGCACACACACACACTGCAATTGGTATTTTTATTGCGTGTTCAACACGGCGTATGCGTAATATAAGCGCATGCCTGGCAAGACGCTTTTTATGGCCGCTTTTGACTTATGCCTCCCCCTATAAAATGCCATAAAAAGAAATTAAATACAGGAAATGCGAAAGAGATATTTCGGATGCAGCAGCAGCAGCAGATCCTCAAATTGATTGGCATTTCGATCAAATTTTGTGACATTTATGCCTAGAGTGAGCAGCAGCAGCTCCAACCAAATGATTCATGGTCCGCCAAACCAAGATTTATGGCCAGCCCTTTTTGGGTAATCGATTCGAATCGAAAACAATGACCATGCCAAGTTAACTGGTACAATTTTTATTAGCTATTGCCGCTTCCTTTGGGAAAATAGGTTACGGCTGGATCCCCGCCATTTTTAAAGCTTGTTCCTCTGGAATTTTTATGTTTATGCCCCCGGGGGAGGGCCGAGAGCAGGGGCGTGGCTACGTGGGGCAACATCAAAGTAACCGAGCACGCCACGCCCCCACTCGAAACAAGGACAAACGCTGATGAGGTGAGGCGGTGAGGTTGACATGGTACGCTGTCGGCTGGAACTCCTCATCTGTCGCATCTGTTGATTAAGCTTTCTAGGCCCAGCCTAGAACCGTTCCGCTCTGCTTTCCACGTAGCTATGCTACCCACTTTTGTCATCATTAATCAACCTGCCGACAAGGCGCATCGACAAAGCCAAAGGAATGCCAGCAAATTGCTTAGCAGCTCTAAAAAGGGGGGGATTTTTCAAATAGAAAATAGGAATGGTAATACAGAAATGACTGCCGTTCATCACTCGTTCGTTCGTTCGTTCATCTCTCTATTTGTGCTCGGCTGAATTACAAATAACCAGGAGTCAACACATTGACACTTGATTTTGCACTGCACTGCACAGCTGAGTCTGATTAGAGCCCACACTTGCCACACTTTGCACTCACTTTGAACTTGAGACTGACAACGAGACACCGGCACCGGCACTGGCACCGGAAGCGGAAGCAAAAGCTGCAAACTGAAACAAACAAAAAAAATTCTGAAAACTTGACAGGCGAGAGACGGCCTGGGGAAAAGTTATCGGGAAGATAACGCCTACGTAAGCTGCCATAAGCCATTCCAAATCAAATGCTCGGAGAGGAACAACAATTACATAAACTTAATAAGTTGATAGCCCGCACAAAGATGAGCTCACTCACTGGGAAAAAGTGGAAGACTCTGGCTAAAGTACTTCAGTTAAATTGGGAAATAAATGGAAAAAGTGAAAGAAAATTGAAAAATATATGTTTTAGGGAATTTGAGCGACCTAATTTTTAATTTTATTTAATTTTTAAATTATTATTACTTAAGAAGAAAGCAAACTTGTTTTCCCAGAAGTTTCCATTACTTTAAATAAATATACATATACTATACTATACATAAACTATACATATACTATACATAAACTATACATATTATAGATAAATAATAATTAAATAGGTTCTGACTTAGATACTTCAGTTAAATTGGGAAACAAATAGATAAAGTGAAAGGGTATTGAAAAATACATATATATTTTAGGTAATTTAAGCTACATAATTTATATTTTATTTGTTTTATTATTATTCATGCTTAAGAAGAAAGCAAACGTATTTTCCCAGAAGTTCACCGTATTTAGAATAAAGTACTGAACATATTATAAATAAAGAATAATTAAATATATAAATAATAACTAAATAGATAAATAACATATATATTTATACATAACAAAATAACTATTAAATGCAAATAAATACTGAAAAAATCTTTCAAAGTTTAGTTAGAAAAGAAGCATTCCTTCAAACGGGAAAGTTTCTTTTATTCTTAACAAAGATTTTAGAATAATACCATATATATGTCCTTTAAAAATAATATAAATAATTTATAAAATCAATATATCTATATCCTTTATTATATATCCTTAAAAAAACCATAAATAGTCTAAATTTAGACAACTTAAGGCGAAGAATTTAAGAGTTGTAAGCCCTCTCTTTTACCAGTTTATGCCCAAACACAATATTTTCCTATTAAAAATCTGTAGCTTGCAGATATTCCTGACCAAAAATGTAAATAACTCCATAAACTCCCTTAGCTTTCGCCAATAAACATTCATTGTTGTTTAAAGTTTTCTGGACCTAAGGACCAAATCAATTTTATATCAATATTTACAGTGTAGAAGCATTAAGAGAGTGAGCTCGAAAAGAGCTAACAAAATGCCCTCAGGCATTTGATGGGGGAATGGGGCTCCAGCTCGGCTCCGATGTCTGTTCGAGCTCATTCCCAATTACAACTTCAGCCTGGGGGCTTTTTTCGGACCCCGTAGCTTCGGTTGCACACAATTTTATGGCCGCAAACAATTTTCCCAACGTTTCGTAAAGTTTTCACCGGGGCTGGGGCAAACTGGAACAGGGAAGGCTTTTAAGGACGACGGACGACGTCTACCGGCAGCAGCTTGTTGTTGGATAAATACACTTCACTTATTACAACACTTACAGCTGTAAACGAGCGAACCAAGGCCCAAGGCTCGATTTGACTTTAGTCAGGACACCGACTCCGACTCTGACTCCGACTGGAGAGCGGCATGAATATTGCAGGATGCCCAAGTAACTAAATGGAAAGCCGGTCTCGGTCTCAGCCCTCAGCTCTCGGGGAATTAACCCAAAAGGAGCAAAGGATGATGATGAGGTGGAGGCCGCTCTCGATCAATCATATATACTATATACATATATATATCAGGGAATGTAAAAAAATGTATGTTTTTTAAAATGTGCCAACTGACAGGCAACACTTCTTCCATGCGTGTGCGAGTGCGTGTGCGGGTGGTGAGTACTATGCAAATGAGCTGCAAAGTATGCTATGAAAGCTTGATTAGCATATTGCGTATACGCCAGGGTGCGCAGCGTGAAAAATGTGCAAATTGTAAATGCTTAAAGTGGATAGCTGGGACAGCCTTCGATAGGTGCGGATAAATTGAAGTGGAGACTCTTGAAGCAACCCCTCAAGGGCTTTCCCCCACAAGCAAAACATTACGCATACGCCCCATGTGACGGTGACGAGGCCATCGCTCAAAAACACCACAAACGAGACGCCGAGAAGCATTTGCAAACTAATTTAGAAACTATTTCGAAATGTTCTAGCCATTTGGCCGGCCACAAAATGTGCCACTTTAACGCAATGAGCCGGCAGACAACCCAAGATAATCATTTACAACAACAGAAGCAGACAAAAGCAGTGCCAGCATATGCGAGAGCCATTTCCCAAAGCATACTGAAAGGGGGAAAAAAATAGCAGAAAAATAATATATATAAAAATAAGAGGGAGAAAAATCCCAAACAACTTTTTGCCTGTGTGTGCGTCTGTGTGTATGCCCTTTGTGGCCATAATTTATAGACTATCTGCCAAAATATTCCAGCTGAACCATAAAGATTCAATTTCACAAGCAATTTATATAACCGAAAACCCCTTTTTTTCTCGTCTCCCTTCCATTCGAACAAATGAGCAACATGCTCTCGCCACAGACTCTGGTTATTTATGCCCCGAAAAATCACGTGGCCGGAGCACCGGAAATCTGCCATGTCCAAATTAGTTTTATATGAAAAACTCTCCCCAGTCGCAGTAGATCTCTATGTTTGCCCGCACTTACTGCGTGTAAATTGAATTAAAATTATTCTATTTTTGAGGCAAACACACCAGCGTAAGCGACGGCCACGTGCAAAAGTTTAATTAAATAGTATTTTATTCCTTGGCGCATAACTCGTGCATAAGTTCCGGCCGTCTCTGTCTCTGGGCTACCCACCTCATTTCCTCATCGTTGGGGGGTAGTGGAAAAAGTTTTAATTTGTTGACTTAACCGCAGTTACAGTTACTGGATAGGGAGGCCAGGGAGCGGCCCAGGGATCGGGGGCATAACTTTGCCGGGCGCAACTTAACATGCATATCTCGTTGGCTGCGAATCCCCAGGGAAACGGAATCCCGGCCAGCGCAGCTCCACTTTCCACTCAGCTCTCGGCTCTCTCGCTTATCGTCCTCCGCACACGCAGCTGCAATGCTTTTTGCATGTTTCTCGCTTCCCGTTACCCGTTACCATTCCCATTGCTCGAATCCTCGCCAGCTGCAGCGATCCCGCTCCCTGCTTAGCCATAAATATGCAGCTTAAAATGGCTTTCGACTGGCGGCTTTCGGCTTGCGGTTTACGTGGCGTATGATTGATGCCTCTTTGCCAATGCTCCCAGTATCCCAGTAGCCTGCCTCTGTTGGTGATGTCTCATGGTTGTCAGGTTGTTGGGCCATTAGCCAGCATTAAGTGCAAAGCGAGATAGATCCCTCGCAGCCCCAACAACCGCCGACTTTTCTCGATGGGAAACTAATGAATTCAAAGGTAATTCGAGGGGGTGGAATAATGGAGGCATCAGTTATTTATTATTGTGTTGAATGTACCTTATTTAAAGTGGCTATTAATTGGAAAGAGCTTTGTAAAAGTCAAACAATTAAGTCTAGAATATTATATTTTAAATGGGAATCAGGCTTTGATAAATGGAGATAATAATCCGGGCTGTAGGATCACAAGGAGCTTCCTAACTTCTGCGTCCACCTTTAGAAAATTAATAATTAAATATTTCAATTATCTTCATGTAAATAAATATTTAAATTACCTTCATGTAATATAATTTTTATTCTTTCAATGGAATTAATAGTGTTAAGTTTTATTAATCAAAGTTAAAGAATAAATATAAATAAGTAAAAAAACTAAAAGGTTTCAGAACCCTTTTTCGGGTGTATATTTCTTCTTACATTCCTCTTGGATTACCATTTATCCAAGTGATTGGTCTCGTCCAGAACCTACTTAAAAAATTGTAGTAATTGTAATTAAATAAATTAATAAATAAATCAAATACGTAACTCTACAGAAATTAAATACAAAAACCCTTTATGAATAAATCATCCCTATTTACTACCAATTAAATATTAACAAAGTTCCAGCCCTTACAGAATTTACACCTCTCTTATTTTTTAATCTTATTTTGCATTCGGCCATGTGTCAGTCCATAGTCTATAGCAATTTTCAATCAGTGCTGAGATAATAAAAATAAAAATCGCACTCATTTGCAACTGTCGCATGCATAAAGCATAATTATTAAATATTTATATTTAATGTAGATATATTTATTTATACTTTCCCCCCCGATAGCAGAGTCTATAAATTATGCAATGCACTTTCCGAATTAAATGTTAATTAATTATGTACCATTGACAGTCATCAATTGTTGGCTCAGCTGCGTCGGAGCAGAGCTTTTTCGGGTGATAAAAAGAGGATGCCGCCCGCGAAATGCCAACAATTTTCACGCTCTAATCAATCTTCACGCTGTTGGCCAAAAGGCATTTGCCAAGAGTCACTCACTCGTCACTTATGCTAAATTAACAAAAAGCGGAATGCAGTGGCAGAGGGCTAAAAGGATTGTGCTAAAAAGGAGCAGGAGCAGGGGGTGGCAGTGAAAGTCGCAGGACCAAAATCAACAAAACTTGATGCCTGCCTGGTTCGGGGGCTTACCATCTCCAAGCCCAACCCAAACCCAACCCCATTACCCATTACGAACCCCCTCGTTGCCGCCGCCGCACATTTGTTTGAACTTTTCGCTTCAGTTTTCCGCTGCTACTTAGCCAAGTCGGAAAATTTGAATTGGATTGGCTTCCCTGCGAGATGGCAGTGCAATCAACAGAGGGAGAATCCCTTTGGGCCATGCTAGATATTCATTTTTGTATTTAATACCCAAGATAGTTTATTACCCAAGTGCAGCAACTACACATTGGAAAAGGAATTTGTGGGTTTTTGGGGAAGGAATAATATCCTTGATCAGCTATGAAAATCTAAGAATATATAGCAACATGTTTACTTAATGATCATATATTTTTTCATTGTTAAGTAAGCTCTTGACTCTTAAAAACGTTGAACTAAATCATATATTTTTAAAAATATCTAACAATAAACAAGCACATTTTTTTTATTGGATTAATAATCACACTCTCAGTCTGAAATTAAGACTCCAAACTAAACTAAGCATATATTTTCCCGAATTTATCACAAAATTTTTTTTAAATATTTATTTACAGTCCTTTCAAGACTTAAATTTTAGTATATTAGGGTTAAGTACTTAAGATTTTTTAATACTTATGATTTAAGAAATTGTTTTAGTATTTTGAAATATATTTTAGATTATTTCCTATTATAATTTTCCCATAAAACTCAAGCATAAAAGTAGAACTCCTTAATATTTATTAATATTTATTACCTAAAAAATTCGTTTAGTATATTGAAATATATTTTAGGATATTTCCTACTTACTATAATTTTCCCATACAACTCAAGCATAAAAGTAAAACTCCTTAATATTTACTAATATTTATGACTTTTAGTATTTTTAAATATATTTCCTGCAATAATTTTCCCATAAAACTCAATCTTTATAGTAAAACTCCTTCTTCAAGTGCATCTCCAAGTCCTTTTCATCTCCCTCAATCGCAGAAGCCAAAATGTCAATTTAATTGAAAGAAATTGTCATCGAAAATGCCACTTGATGCACTCAATGTTTGTTTAAGGCTCTTGATGGGCGCCTGTCAAGGGAGTTCCCCTTTTTTCGTCCTCGTTTTTCGCTTCGGAGAGGTCCCTTAAAAGCGATAAAAAGTCATTTCGAATTTCGGCTGCTGTCGAGAACTGTTGCCGCATTCATTAGACGACATCATTGTTGGCTGCTTCACAACAATGTTGCAGCAAATGAATGAATGAATGAGTGACTGAATGAGTGGAGTGGAGAGTGGAGTAAAGTGAAGAGGCGGGAGTTAAGGGGCTTTGAGTGGCAGAGGATGGTGGCAGTGGCATTACCAGCGACGACAATGTTTTCAATTCGTTACAAAACGTGCACTTGCCATGCACAGCGGCGGTGGCATCAGCATCAGCATCAGCATCAGCATCATCGGGGATTCCCCCAAGCTATGCTCGGGACTACTTCCTCCATGTTCCATCCAACCGTCTCTCTTTGGCAGTCACGTGCTCCATTTGCAGCAACGCCATTCCAAAAACTGGCTAATCAGTCAAATTCCTGCAGGCAAGTTTCCATTTTCCCCATTCGCCAACACGCTGTTTACACGCTGTAGTTTTATGGGGAAAATCAAATGATTTTTCAGGGAAAAAAATATAAAAAAAAATACAGAAAAATATTCAAAAATATAGAAATTGTTGCGGCGTTGAAAAATATCAAACAGCATTTGCTTAAATTTGATCTAAAACCCACTTTAAAATAAGGTTTGAGGTATAACTACAAAGAGTCAAATAGTGCGCGACTCTAAACATTTTCTAAAAATATTTTTAAAGCCCCATCTTCTTTATAACATTTTCTTTTCATTTTCTCACAAAACCACCTTCGTGTAAACCTCGTTTCCCAAGTAAGTATCTCTCTGGCAAAAACTAAAATGCTATGGCAACAGAAATAGAAACAAGAGCTGTAGCGAAGTTTTCCATTCATTTAATTGTTGGCTATGCAAATCCCCGGTAGCAAATTTATAGCGGCAGGTGTGATTACAATCGCGTACAACACACACATACACACCAGGAGCTTGCTTCCCATGGCATCACAATTCATCCGAACCCAATCCCAAAGGGGATTTCCCCCCCTGAAGCCCCGGCAGAGCATCGTTTAATGAGTTTAGTTTCGAACTCAAATTCAGTTAATATGCGTGTCTCATTTATGCAAGAAGCTGGAGAAGCTGGCGAGGAGATGGAGATAGAGCTCGATACAATTTGCGCTGGCACTTTATCCAAATGAGTCGAGAGTCTGTAGTCTCCTTATCTCACAGCTAAAGGATATATAGGGAGCTAGTACAATAGAACAGGCTCTGGTTCGAGCTGGCTCCTGTTCGTGAGAGAGAGGGAACACGCATGCAGCCGGCACATGGAGGAGCTTATCTTTTATTACCATGTTTTCATTTTCTTCTGGTTTATATACTCTAGCGGAGGGTACTGTCTCTAGGGGATTGGTCTTTTAATTAAGATCATATATTTATTGAAAAATTTTTTGTCAGGCAACTCTCAGCTTTTTAAATAAATAGTAAATAGGTTTCTTGTGTATTTATTTAGATTATAAAGTGTTGCTTTATATTAATAAAATAATAACAATACAAAATCCACTTTAAATAAATATCTCTACATAGAAAATAATAGAAATAAATATTTAGTGGAAAAATTACAGACAGGAAAGTAACTGCTTTTTAAATAAATAGAAAATAAGTATCTTATGTGTGTATTATTTTCCTAAAAGATATACAATTAAAAATCCGTTTAAAATAAATATATATAGAAAGAAAAAATATAAATCAGCATATGTAGGCTTACCCTTTTTTATTAGAGCATTATTATTTAGTGAAACAATTATAGGGAGGAGACTAACTGCTTTTTAATTAAATAGAAAATAGGTTTCTTGTGTATTTATATTATTTATAAAGTGTTTGTTAATTTTAATAAAAGAAATACAATACAACATTCACTTTAAATAAATGTGTATGCATAAAATATAATATAAATAAATATACAAGTATGTACGTTTACCTTTTATTTATTAGAGATTTATAATTTAGTGGAAAAAATACAGACAGGAAAGTAACTGCTTTTTAAATAAATAGTAAACAGGTTTCTCATGTATGTATTTTATTTATAAAGTGTTTGTTTATTTAATAAAAATAAATACAATACGAAATCAACTTTAAATAAATATCTGTTATTAAAAATTAATAGATATAAATATATATAGGCTTACCTTTTATTTATCAGAGCACTATAGCCTTCTGTGTCCTTTTTAGCCCCCGTTGTCCTTAGTTAAGCTACCCTTGTGGTCTCTGCAGGGCATACTGCAAGTTCCACAGGAATAATGCAGATCCCAGGCTGGCAGATTTCAGATTCCAGGCACTAACCATAGCCTGGGATGGCACCGGCTGCACAACTAATGAAATAGAGTTATAGACCAAGCTCAGAACACACACACACACACAGCTCACACACTCGGCTCACACACCACGTACGAGCGCACTAACTTGGCTCTAATTATGCCAATCAACATGCTCGCCTTGGCCAGCACCCAAAGTCTCAATAAAAGACGCCATCAATGTGCAAATTAGTCCTGTGATGGCTAATCAACCAAGACGCTGTGTTTCGACTTCTCTGTGTGTATGTTCAGCGCCTAATCCGATTAATAAAGCGATTCGGGCTCAGTGATTAGCAATACTTTTCATAATTAGTGGCCATTAAGTCAGACATCCAGCCATGAGAGTTAATCAAGGAGTCAGAGAGGTCTCTCAATGCCAGGCTGCCCTACTTGGCACTGATTCAGTGCCCCGGGCAGGTCGATAAAGTTTTGATTGGAACTTTCAGCCAAGGATTTCCTGAGCCAAAATATTATCCGTCTTCGATTTATGACAAAAACAGAGGCCAGGAGAGGAAATTCTGCAATTTAAGGTGACAGAAAGATTAATAAATATTCCAACTAGTTTCGAAGCAGAAAAGAGGATTTATTTATTTATTTATACCCCAGCACTACAAGTGTAACTTATTATTAGTGTGCTAGTCACGAGAATTATTTTCTAGGTACAACATTTTAAATATTAAAAATAAAAAAATAAATATTAATGAAAAAAAAAAAAAAAAACAAATTTTACAAATTTAAACATTTTAGTTTGAGTTTCTCAATTTCTTCTGATTTATTTTTTATTTATTTTCTTCTAAAGAATTAATACAATCTTAAATTTTAGGAAGAAATCTCTCCTCTAGAAACCGTTCAATAGAAGTGTTAAACAATCGACTACAAGCATGAAATAAATTACTTTAAAAGCCTCTAGAATTTCGCCAAAAATATTTCCCCTTCAAACCTAAGGAAGTCAAGCGTTAAGAGACGAACAGGTTAACCGAAAATACCATCATCTCCCGGAGACTGAGTGCCCAGACTCATATTCAAAGTTCGGTTGCCAAGGCTTCGCCGGAGCGGCCGCAACTTAGAGGCGTTTGCGTTCGCGTTCGCGTCCGCGGCCATTGGCAGCTCCGCGGAGAGTTGTTGGCCTGTTTAATTTAAACTTGCAACGCAACTAACGACAGTTTTTTAATTAAAATACCAAAGACAAAGCGTAAAAAACGAAAAATGTGAAACAATAGAGAGCTGAAGCGGGAACGGGAGCTGGAGCTATGAGACAGCGTAAAAGTTGCCGAAGAAGTTTCGAAAAACTTAAGCACCTGGGCAGGGCGCCGGGTATTGGCAGAGGGATGCTGAATCCAGCTTGGTGGGAAAATCGAGGAAAAACGAGGAAAAAGGGCCAGCCAGCGCCAGAGACAAGCGTGTTAAAATATTATGAAGCACTTAGGTGAGCTACAAAATGGTTAAGGTACAGGTACAGTTGTGCTGAGTCAGGTTTTGCAACCAAAATTAAGCACGGCAAGAAATTGCAGGTACATATATTAGAAGGATTAAAAAAAATATATATATATATATTTAAAGGA
>VNJZ01011939.1:0-58684 GCA_008042795.1 Drosophila asahinai
GTGCACCATGACAATGCGAGCTCTCACACATCGGCTCAAACCAGCGCCTTTTTGACTGGCCAAAACGTCGAATTGATGGGTCATCCGCCGTACAGTCCTGACTTGGCACCAAATGACTTCTTTTTATTCCCTCACATCAAGAAGAAAATGCGTGGTCAACGATTTTCGTCGCCAGAAGATGCTGTTGAAGCATTCAAAAACCATGTTTTTGAGGTGTGTCAATCAGATTGGAAAAAGTGCTTCGAAAATTGGTTTGAGCGCATGCAAAAGTGTGTAAATCTTGATGGAGAATATTTTAAAAAACAATAAAACTATTTTCCTTAATAAATATTCGTATTTTCATTATTAGGCCAGAAATATATGTAGCAGCCCACGTATTGCTAAAACAGGCTGAACAACTCCCTTCTTTCAAGATATGGATGCTTCACAAGCCCTTGTATTTTATATAATAAACTAAAATTAAAAGATAACTTTATTATAAGTTTTGCATTGAGAAATTGTATAGGAATTATACATATAAAGCCAGTTCCCTTGAAACCCCAGTATTGCTTGCGTGTGCATTGCGTAATTGTGTTCCGGGTAAACTTTATCATCCGTCTTTTTGTTCCTTTTCCCTCTTTCTCTCTAGAGTTGCCTGCCTATGCATTTGGCAGTGTAATTTTTCAACTCTCGCCAAAATGTCAGAGGCAGGCCAACATGCAATTTATGTTGTTTGCTCAAGATTATTCATAACGAAGTCTAGAACTGTTGCAGCCGGGTTCCGGGCTTCTGCTTTCCCCCTCTCTCTCGTTAGCTTTTTTGGTGCGTTGTCAATGTCCAAAAAGCTGCGCATGCAGTTTCCTAATACCATTTCATTCTGGTTTCTTTTTTCGCTGATTTTGCTTTTAAAACGCGAGCTCAAATTGCTGACCATTTAGGGGAGTTTTAGGATCAAACGGGGGCTAGGCAAAGGGCGAGGAATCGGATGATACATAGAGGTAGTGTGTGTGTGCGTTGCCTGGGGGGCAGAACATGCCCAACTACATGTAATTTTACGCGCAACTTAACTTGTAAACTGCCAGCCAACCAATGCCCCGCTTAGGTCCCTCTATTCCCTCTATTCCCTCTCTAAAATCCGAACCCTCCCCCGCGCGGATACACACACTCACCTGAATCAATGTTTGGCGTACATGGCGTATGGGTATTATGGCAGTTTGATGCATTTCGTGGCTTTGATTTTCAAATTAAAGATTAAAGTGGCCGCACAAAATGCGCATTGTGGTCTTGGCACGAAAGCACCCCCATTCTCTCTTGCCTCTTCCGCTTTGCGTAGAGGATAACGTGGCGTATGAGTAATGTGAGCAAATGCTAAGCATACGCCCTGTTGAGCATTAAGCTGGAATTACAGGAATTTTAGCCGAATATCAAAGAGCAAAGCTGAGCGAACGAGTTGAATGAAAACGTATTCAATTGCCAAGCAGCAAAGCGAGAGATTTGGCAAGGAAATTAACCCAAAAAAAAAAAATGTAAGCTGGTTAAGGGAAAATAGCCTTAAAGCAATAAGATAATTATCAGTATTGTGGATTGAACGTAAACTAAAGCCTCTTTGTTTTGTTCTCTCAAATTCTTAAATATTCCTCTCCTCTTCCTTATTTTGACATGATGTAAGTAAGGCTAAGTAAAGCCATAATGAGTAGCAATCTCTGACTAGCAAAAACTAAACCAATTTCCGCATATCTTCAGCCCATTTGAGACATTTGCAAGTCGTTATGTTACTTCTCTCACTCTCCATCCCCAGAACCCATTATCATATTGTAATGCCGGGGCCGAGTTCTCAACGGATGTCGACATCTCCTTGGGGTCGCATTTTCGTCGCCTTGTGCCCCGGCCATTGTTCGATTAATTGCTTCAGAGTCCCCATTATGCAATGCCATGGCTCTAACTAATTTACATGTTCTGTTTCCTCTCTCCCTGCAGGTACGACTACGAGACTTTACTGCAAAATTCCACTTTCTGCCTGGTGCCGCGCGGACGTCGTTTGGGTTCCTTTAGGTAAGCACAGACCATAAAAAATGGTTGAAAAACATAAAGAAAAAAACAATTTTCATTTTACATTTTGCACAATTCCATTTTTTCATGGTTTTTTCCTCATTGCTTTATTTTTTTATGTTTTTTTTTTGCAGATTCCTCGAAGCCCTGCAGGCCGGCTGCATTCCCGTGCTATTGTCCAACGCCTGGGTGTTGCCATTTGAATCGAAAATCGATTGGAAGCAGGCCGCCATTTGGGCCGATGAGCGTCTCCTGCTGCAGGTGAGCGCCCCGTCCATTTATAGTATTGATATCTATAGCTGGGATATATATAACCCATTCGTATATATATATGAAATATTGAGCAGGACTGTGGCAGTTTGTGTGCCACTTTCGGAGTCGTTTGGCCAAAGCGGTTTTCATTTGCTTGTCTAAAAAGCGAAAACTTTCCATTGTTTATGCTGGGCTGTTGAAGAACTTTTTTGGGTTTTGGGTTTGGGTTGGTAACCCACATAAATACCAACCCCGAGCCTGTCACTTTGCCGACTCGCAAATATTTGTTGCACTTTTTTATTGGCCAGCCATTTTACCATTGATGAATATTCTGCCAAGACTTTTCAGATTTGTGCACCTGCACCTGCCATGCACTGGCCAGTTAGCTCCGGTGTCCTTGGCCTGCAAGGCGATAAGGTAACTGGGTAGATAGATTAATTCTGGGGAAAAGAAAAATGTCAGTTTAGGTCCTTCTGACTTGATTGATTTTTAAGGATAATATTTCTAGTAGCCATTAAAAGTAGTGACTCTGGTTTGACTGGAAATTAAAGGAAAACATAGTACAGGGAGCTCATAGCAACAAGCAGCTGTTGCAGCTTAACCTTTACCTATTCCTACCAAGGGAAAGGGATTGGGATTTAAAATCCCACTCAAGGCTTTGTCTCCTCCATTAGTATTGCGCTTAACCCTCTGTTGGCCCCTGTTTGCGGCAAAGATTTCCCAATCAGAGCCAGGTGAGTGGCTCGCAACTGTTTGTCCAAGTGTCCGCACCTTTTCATGTTCCTCCGCAGCCAAAGCGCTTTGACACTCCTTCCTTCTGGGGGCGACGCGACGCGTCCTGCTTCAGTTGTTTGCCTGCCTGCCAGTGTCCTTTTTCTTCACGCTCTTGCGCCTGCTTCGGCTGATGCAGACGAAGAAAATATTAGTAAAAGAGCTTATGAATTTGCTAGAAATTGGGGAAGTAGCTAATAATATTAAATTTCTTCTTAATATTTTTATTGGTACTTATTTTTAATTTAAGAAATCCCTAGATATTCCCTAGATTTTTCCTTCCTCATCTAACATTTCCCACACATTTCTCTCTATGTCTTTTCTGCTACTGTCGCTTTTCATTCGCGACAAAGTCTTTGGCGCCATGTTTGCCAATTGGCCTGGCCTTGCCATTTTTCTTCTCCTTCTGCCTCAGATCCTTCTCCTTCTCTTCCTTGCACTTCCTGTTCCCCAGTCCCCAGCCCCGCGTCCATTGGCATGTTTGCCTTTGTAGTTTATTGGCAGGAAATGCAATTAATTAAGTTAACTTGAGCAGGAAACTTGAGCACGGACGTCTCCCAGCTCAACTCGAGTTGTGTCGAGTCGCCTCGATGGGCAAACTCTTTAAACTGTTTGAATTTCTGCTCCTGGAGCTAGAGTCCTGCCATTATGATGGATGGCACCCGTGGGTGGCTGCAATCCTTTAACCAATTAAGTTGTGCATTGTAAATTAATGCGCGTTGTGGCTCAGGCTCAGGTGTTTTGGGTATGAGTTGCATCTATTAAGCTGGGATTACGTATATGCCGAGTATTACCATAACTTACCACCTCTTTCTCTCTCTCTCTCTGTCCTATGTAGGTGCCCGACATCGTTCGCTCTATATCCCCGGAACGCATCTTCGCCCTCCGCCAGCAGACGCAGGTCCTGTGGGAACGCTACTTTGGCTCCATCGAGAAAATCGTCTTCACAACATTCGAGGTGAGTCTGAGAGTCTCTCGGGAGTGGAGCATTTGCATATGTACAAGCCAAGCCACCTATTTGCGGCCGATAACTTGGGTGCCGCATCTAACTTTTCCGGGGCGGGAAGGTCTCTCTCGAAATAGCGACTCGAACTTACTTGGCAAGTTGTTGCGGCTTTTGTTGGTTCGCTCAATCGACAAGAAACAAGTAACGAGACTGTTCTTTGCTCTACTTAGCGACTCCTAGAGGGATCCCTGGGATATGAGGGATGTGTGGCCTGTGAGGGAACCCCCCCGGCAGCTTGGGAACTTGGGAACTCGGGAACTTGCTAGATGGAACTATGTGCAACAACTTGTTCCCGTGTCCCGGAGTGCGCACAGTGCGTGTTGTAATTAAGCGAACCGAACTTTATGTTTGCTTGTACTCAGGATGTCTTGCGAGTGTTTACCTTAGAATTAAATGGCGAAAAAAGAAAAATAATATAAAACAAAAAGTAAAGATGGTATTTTTGTTGCTTTGATATTTTTCTTAGATATTTTTTTACGTTTTTTAAGCTAGCAAAGATTTAATAAAAGATTTAACCAGATAGTTAGAAATTGCTTGTCAAATTTAATATTTTAAATAAGGTTTCTGTAGTAATTAGGATTTTTCTGGACCGTTTGAAATTTATCAAAATTTTATTGAGTCTTATTTTTGAGGGTTTACCTAAGGTTGTATAGTAATTATCCGGTTCGAAAGACCAAATCAAAGTAATCAATAAGATATTTGAGGCACCTAAATCATTGAAAATTTGTTTACGATAACGCATATTGTGGCATAGTTTAAGATAACTTTTTGAGTAATTTCAAATAGAAGGCAGATTTCTGGAGCAACCCAGTATCCGTTAAGCTTAAGTATAAACTATAACTAGGCATACTTTTTTTACTGACTGTATTTCGGCATTGATTTGCCGTAGAAAACTACACTCTAAGCCTGGCAAATGTATCTCCGAGATACTTTAGCTGCCCAAGTAGCGAAACTTCTTCCTTCGTCAGCTATTGAATTTGAATTTGGATTTGTGGGTGGCGCCACGCCCCATCCCTAATCTTAAGGGATGAGAGGGAGCTATGCCTAGGAAGGGGGAGTGGCATGTATAAATAAAACACACGCATTCCACGTACATATATGCGGAAAACAACAAACAGAGCGACCAACAAAGTTATCTGCACACAAATGGCAAGCAGAAATTCGCGAATCTCCGCAGGAGAATCCAGAGAAAGGGGAGGAGAATCGCGACGGAAAAGGAACACAGATTGGGAGACGCGAAAAGCAAACTAAACCGCCGCCACTGGAGACCACTTTTCAACACTCAAATTGACACACAGACAGGGACACGAACAGGGGACGGGGACAGAGACGTGGAATCGTGTAAAGATGTAGCCACAGCCACGGAGAGGATGCACGGGCATTCAATTTTGTGTAATCACCAGGGGGAAGAAGCGGCGAATCGGAGGGCGTAATGGGAGTAATGGGCAAGGGGTGGATCGGGAGCGGCGGGAGCAGCGGGTCTTGAAAGCCGAAGCTGTCAACTGAAACCGGAGGAGACTCCCAGCTTGCATCGAGATTCACGTTTGTGGCGAATCTTTCGCAAAACGCGAAACACTGAGATGGGAAATTAACAACATTTTAATTAAATTGAGTAATACAATTCTCAGATAAATATGAAATCATTTTAAAAGGTGCTAGAAGTATACCGAAAATAAGGGTAACAGCATTCATTGCATACTTTTTGACACTTCTCTGAGAGGGTTTCAGTCTTAAAATCTTAAAATAAATATATTTACCAAGATCTTGAAAAGAAATTTTTGCAAGAAATTTAAAATCACTTTAAAAGGTATCTAAAAGTATGCAATAAAATGTTTTACTACCGAAAAGAATTGTAAAAGCTTTCAATTCATATTTTAAGACACCTTTTCTATTTTTCAAAAAATATATAGTCGTCCTTTAAAAAACTCTTTAAAATATTCATGTATTAAAATTTAAAGAAATTATTAAAAGGAATTTAAAATCAAAATAATGGCATAAAAGTATGCCATTAAATAGTTTACTACAGAAAATTAAGGTTGAAGCTTTCATTCCATACTTTTAGGCAGCCTTTCATAAAATCTCTAAATATTTAAAATATATAAATATTTTTTATAGTATTTAAATAATCAAGAAAATAAATTAATACAAATTCGCCGACTTTCACATATAGTTCCAGTCTTAGATCAATATTTTTTTCTCCCTGTAAGCTCTGCCTATAATTAAACCCTAAATTTTCCCTCAGTGAACGCCCACTTTTCTGCTAACATAGTCATGTTAACCCATGACGACCGACAACATGGCAATGTCGCCGTGCCTGTCGCTCTGTTCGTTGACAAAAACCGCAGCCCAATGGAGCGGCTCGGGGAAATGCGGAGCAGAGAGCTGTTGTGCAGATTGCGGCTCCATTGCCACGATTTTCCGTTGCAAAACCCTCTGGCTCCTTCATTTGCCTGCGTTTTGGCTAGTAATAATCAATTTGCAGTTACAGCAACCAAAATGTGTGTAACCAAATTAAACACAAATATTTTTCCTTTACCTTGCGACCAAAGACCAACTCGAATGGGGAGTTTGCCGAGCCAATTAACCACTTGGCCCCACAATCAACACAAAGGACATGCATGCGGGGAGAGTGTAGTTTGATTTATGTGAGACGGGGCAGCAAAAGAGTCCCCCCAGCACGGTCTTGGCCACCTAATTTGCACAGTTCTGTAATTATTATTATTATTGGCTCTGGCCCTGGCCCTGTGTGTGTGTGGACCACCAGCAGATGCTGCCGGCTCGTTTAACTACCAAAGTTAATTGGGTTTTGATCGACCTGCACTGCACAGCACCCAATGGTCAATGAAATTGGTCTGTGGGTTGTTTCAGGTGAGAGAATGTTTGAGATTTATGGGGAATTCATCAATTAGCAAAAGGCTTTTCGATTGCGGAAATTGTGGAAAGCATTTCACTTTAATTGTATTCAAGATAGCTTAATGGCACCTCTCACTCTCCATCAACTGAATATAAAGTCTGCTGTGACACAGATATCTTTTAGGTAAATCAAAATGCTACTTTATGCTACAAAATATACCTAGCCGGCTTCCATTTATAGCTGGATTTGGTTTCATCTAAAGTTCTAGCTTGAATAATTTCCTAAATATATATAAAAATTTAAAGAAATAAACATGCATAGATTTAAAAACTTAATCCAAGATAGAAGAAATAGTATTTAAACAACTTGAATTAGTGGATTAGTTTCCTATTTAATTTTTCAAAAAATAATCTATTCTTTATATAAAATAATATAATCTTTATAAAAATATGCTACATCTCTATTATAACTTAAGTAACGTATCTAAAACCACCTCAATAGAGCCAAAAAATCATGGCTTTTAATGCAAAAACCTGATTGGCATTTTTCGATTCCCTTAAGAGCAATTATTGGTGCATAGATTTTTAGTCCATTTGCCTATGACTTTCCTATCACACTTAAAGCGCGCCAACATGATTTGGCTGTGCAAAAATGTTCCGTTTTGGCCTGCATTTTTGTGGCGCACATTTGATTTATGGCTCGCGATTAAAAAGATGAATTGTGGCATTTTCGACAGAGAGGGAGAGAAGTAGAGGAAAAGAGATGGAGAGCAGAGACACTCCCCATGCTCCATGCTGAGGTGTGGCACGTGCATCACGTAATGGCTGCGAGCGCGCAATCCTTTCTGGCTTATTTGACCCACATTTTGCATATGGCCAAGAATGCAGCTCCACATGGGTCAACATCATCATGTCTGTCCTGTCTAACATCGCCCCCCTGCCAGGCTTTTGCTGCGGCCTTTAATATGCGGCAAAGTTCCTGAGCTGTGCATTTTTTCGGGCCAAATACTTGACGTGTGGATGCCGCCGCTGACGTTGGTGGGCAGAAAACAATTCCAGAATATATTTATAAACAGCATACGAAAAATTCCTGGCTCGTTGAGCTAGAGAAATTCCTTTATAATTTGTTTTTATTAATTTTCCACACGACAACCAAAGAGGCCTGCTCCTCCTCCTCCTCGGAGGCTTTATCGCAGGCTACTCACGTCTCACTTTTCGGAGTGGAAAGTTCCTAATAATCCGTTAGTCCGGGACACGTATGAATATGAAGGGGTTCCTTTTCCTTTCGCTTACACTTAAGGCCCGTTCATGCGGCAAATTGATTTAGGCATAAACAAGCCCGGAACGCTTTTAACCCACTCGGCTCGGCTACGAAAAAGTGGCAAATAATTTCTGCTGCCTCAACTGTTGTCGGTCTCGTGTCGAAATTTTCATCTTTCTGGGCGTTGAACCGCATGTGACCAGCCGGTGTCAGTACTGGGATCCTGCGCTCCTGCTCTGCTGCTCTCCTGCTCGCCAGCCGCCCTGGTAACTGGTCCATTAAAGTCAACAAACTAACAACAACAGCTGACGGTTTTTGTGGGGTTTTCGGGTTTTCGGGTTTTTGGGTTCGAGTTTGAGTTTGAGTTCGGGTCTTTGGGTTTGAGTTTGGGTTCAGGTTAGCCTTTGTTTGTCCCTATCGCCTGATGTGGCTTTTGTTGCTGCTGCTGCTGCTGCTGTGCAAGCAAACAGCAAAGGTGAATTAAGGGGGGCTGAGAGGGGGTGAAAAACAAATTAAGCAGTTATTTGGGTTGTTAGACGCTTCAGCCAACTTGGCTCCGTTCTAACCCTGTGCCCTCACACGTCCAACCCGTTTCGCTCCTGGTTGTTGTGTTTTTGGCCTGACAATACCCTTTGAAATTAGTGTGTGAATAGGATAATTTCTTGGCTTCATCGAGTAAGTCATAAAAAGAAAACTGGATAATTAAGTTGTTTGGTTTAGCTTAAACCGAAAAGACTTTATTGCTGGGAGTCTATATAATTGAGGTTTGTGAGTGAATTAGTATTCAAGTTGAACTTGTCCTAGAAATTAATAATTGTTTGAAAAGTTTCCAAATGGACTTCCCTTTTTCAAAAAAAGGTACTAGTTCTTGCTGATTTTTCTGCCGCATGGTCACACTAGTGCCTTGATTTGATAGTGACCAACTGTAAATAAACTATAAAGATTTTTAATAGCAAAATGGAAAATAGATTAATTGTCCAAAATCTTGAAATCTCTGACCACGAATCATAAGAAATTACACCAAGACATTTCACTTTTCAAACACAAATCAATTCTTTGGGCATTTTCCTTCGTTACTGGCAAACCTTTGACCAACTTCACCAATCATTTTAATTAATAAATCAAAAATTGAACCCAAAGTATAGAAACCGCAACAAAAGTTTGAAACATCCTTCGGAAGCAGGCTAAGTGCGTAGGCTCCCGAATATGTCCATGTGTTTGTCTGAGTAAGGATGAGTTGAAATCGTATGCGGCTGATCCCAAGATTTGCATAATTTTATTGTGTGTTGAACTTTCGACTAACCCATCCGGTGGCAGCCCAATCTGTGCCAGGCCATGCCGTGCCAGGCCAGAAACTGAACGGCCACAGGATCCCCGCAAAAAGGTCACTCAAAGTCCACTTACCGAACTTACTGCCAGCCCTGCCCCCTCCAGGCTGGCCCAAAATCTTCGGCCTAAGCCCCAAAAGTCCCTCTGTGTGTGTGTGTTTGGATTTTTTGGTCGAATGGATGTGACCGATAAGCGTGTGCCATGCACTTAAGTTGCACAGGGAGCCCGGAGAGCGGAAGCTGCGAGCAAAAGTTCGAAAATGGTCACAGAAAATTCACAGGACAACAGAATAAACCACAATAAGCCGAGAGCTCGGGTTGAACTCAAGAGGCTGCTCTGCATACGAGTGTGCACAGGGGGAAAAGTGTGGCCAATAATGGATGGATAATGGGTAGCTGATTTTAACCATATCATATAGTATTTGAGAGTGTTCTGTCAGTGATTTGCTTTTAATTTTGGATTATTAAATATATTAAATATTACATGGAAATAGTTTTAAGCTTGGCCCACTGCTGATGTTATTTAAGACTGTGGGACCAGGCTAAAAGGAAAATATAATAGTATTTGAGAAGGTTCTGGCAGTGATAAGCTTTAAACTATGACATTTGATAATGTATTTTTCGGCTTGGCCACACAGCTGATTTTAGTTTTACCAAAATAATATAATTTAGGAATATACACTTATAGCTGCTAGGAAAGTTAAAATCAAAGCCAGTTTAACAAGATAATAAATATAAATAATCATAAAAAATGCTTCAAATATTTTTCCTCTGTAATCTCAACCCCATTTTGCTGTTTATTGTGTTTTATTTTTTTTTTTTTCGGCGGCTGCGGCTGTGGATTTCGTGCAACAAAATATGTTGCATACTCGCTGGCAGCTGCCGAAAAAAAACAGCAGCTCACCTGGCTCTTGTTCTAGTCTCTCTACCCTTTGTCTCGTCGAGATTTGCATTTCAAAGCACCGGCCACGCCCACTCACCTGGTTAAGAAGGGGGGCGTAGGAGTCTCAGGTAGCATCAGCAGCTAAAAGTGGAGGAGGAAAAACAACTTATTACTTTGACTAATCCTATTATGCGCATGCAAACGTGCGCTAGGGAGAAAAAAACTTTTTCCCAGGCACAAACTACTTTGAAGTCAAATGTCTACCTGCCTACGTTTCCTACCCTGGTCCCGCCCCCATTTCTCCAAGATTTCGCGCCCCTTTCTCGCCCACTTTCTCTGCGCATTCATTCCATTGAATCGTGCACTCAGTCAGGCGCCGCTAAGTTGCCTTAGTGGCCGCTCATGCACTGCAAGAAATGGCTGAGCAATAGATAACCCTATTTGCGCCAGTGAAAGGATCTTGCCACTCTCCTTGCTGCCTGCTGTCCTCCTGATGTTAATTCCTTTGGAGTTAGTTTCAAGGTGCAGATGGCACAGTGGGGTGTATGTGGATGACAAGTCTTTAAACAGCAAGAAGGTGCAGAGTTTATTATTCATTTAGAAAATAATAAAGTCCTATTTAATTGGGTCTTCTTAAAAGAAACTATTCCTTACTGTAATAAACATAAAATTTGTAAGTCAAGAAATAATTATTCAAGTCATTCTTGTTTATGATTAATAAAAACATTTAATATCCATATTATTTATTTAGAACTTTGACCAATTTAAATATGCATTTTCGTTGTTATAACCGCCCGTAGCTGTATATATTTGCACCATTAAAAACTTGAGCTCCAGTGTTTGCTCGACCTTTCCCCGGTTGATCCAACCTAATTTATTTTCAAGTTGTAAAGTTGCAAAACTTTTTCGTTGACCTCATTCAGTTTTAGCCCATAGTTTTCAACCTGCCTCGTCCCCACCACCAGCTGTCACCCACCCTCGGACTCGTTGTAGTTAATTTCTTCCACTTACCTGTCCATTATGGCCCGGACCGGTCCTGGACCCGAGGAGTCCAGAGATAGTGGAAAATGCCACGACAGCATCTCAAGAAGTTTTCTACGCGCAAATCCTTTCGCCTAAGCTGATTTGGCTTCCTCAAAAACCCAACAAAAATTCAGCTGGCCAAGTTTGCTCCTCATTAATTGATTTTCTCGTTTTCTCTTTCAAGGTATATTTATTTTTTTATTTTTACAAGGACACAATCATAGATTACAGGAGGTGTAAAGTAAAAAAATGTACTTAAGAGATACGCGTAGAGTCGCAAAGGCCACTTAAACATTAAACATTAAGGTTGCGCATAAATAATGCATAAGTTGGTTTCCATTTGGATAACTTTTACAGTTTTCTGTAGGCTGTAAGGTCACACTGCGCCTTAAATTGTAAAACAAAGTGACCAACATACAGATTGATTCAAAGGTTTTGAAATAATGTAACCAACATAAGATTTGATACTTCTGATACTTCACAAGGGCAGTTTATATATTCCACCGATTATATTCTTTTTTTCATAACAATTCTTGGATTACTTATCCAAAGTAATTTACATATATTTTTATTTGTCAACATATATTCTTTGTTTTTATTTTAGCAAAATGCATATTCTCTTCACAAGAACAATCATAAATTACAGAAAAGTGTAAAGTTAAGTGAAAAAATCTTACTTAAGCATAGGAAACGCGTAGAGCAACAGGACATGAAATCACTAAGGGCACTTAAACATGTAACATTAAGAGTTGAACCAAGTTGTGGGTGTTGTACATAATTCACTTGTTATTTGATATGTGATACTAGGGCGCATCTATCAGATATCAGGGATATCGGCTATCATCTTGCGGGGCGTGAATGTGCTGCTCGGAGCCTGTGAGTCTGTGAGTCTCTGCGGTGAGTGGTGTGGTGGTGGTGACTTGGTGACTTGTAGAGGCGTCTCCAATCCAATCCGATTCGAGTTTAGAAGAGCAGGGAGAAGAGGCTCCTCACGCCAGTGGAGCCAGCTCCGGAACCGAGGGTAAAGCCTGTGCTGGGCGTGCCGCTGCTGCGATGTCGCGAGACGTGGCTGGAAACGTTAGCACGGACACGGTCGTAGCTGGCAACATCCTGGAATAAAGAGATGTATCAATTAGAATCTCGGAAATCCTAGAATTAAAGGCATAGCGTACTGGTCGAGCACGAACTCGAGGTGTCTGCAGTGGCGGCAGATGTCGCAAGTGCCGCACGTGTTGTATATGGACAAGACTCTCACCTCTTTGTCGGCGTTGGCCAGCACCGATCGCATCGAGTTGGCCACCGGCCACTTCTTCTTCATCACCAGGTTATTCGGGGGATCGTGGGCAGTGCCGGCATCCACCGACCAAATGGTCACGCTGGCTCCACCCAAAACCTTTGATCCGCGCGAGAACTTGAAGGCCAGCTCCTCATCGCCGGCGATGCGAGTCAACTGCCAGCCGGTGAGATTGATCTCCTCGGTGCCCTTGTTGTGCAGCTTGATGAAGCGACCCTCCACATCCGCCTCGATGATCTCCAGATCGCCCTTGGCCGCCGCATTCACGGAGTACTCCGACACGTTGCGATCCTCGCTCTCATCGATGACGGTGCGGCGACGCTTCACGGCACTCGACCCGGAGATTCCAGGCGTGGCCGAGCGGCGTCCGCTGGGCGTAACCCGTCCAGACCGAGAGCTGGAGCTGGCATGCAAGTGAGTGCCATTGGAGGAGATGCCGGAATCGGTGCCGGGACGTCCAGGGGACTCGATGTTCAGGCGACGCTCCTCGCCGCAAAGCAGCTTGTCGTAGGCAGCGATCTCGAGGTCCAGGGACACCTTGATGTCCATCAGATCGCGGTACTCCTGCAGCTGCTGGGCCATGTCGTCGCGCATGCGCTGCAGCTCGGCCTCCAGCGAGGCGATGTACTGGTTGTGGCGCTGGCGCTCCGTGTCCAGAAGGTTCTCCAGCTCCCTGATGCGAGCCTGCAAAAAAGATGAATATACAAAGTTTATAATCGGGTTCAGTAGTAACTACAAAGATCACACTCACATTCAGACCGGCATTGGTGTTCTCCAGATCCTGCAGCTTGACATTGAGCCCGTCGATCTTGGTGCGCATGAGACGAACTTCCTCGGTGGCATGAGCAGATCCCTGGGCAGCCCTGTTGGCGGCCGCCTTAAGGTTCTGGATCTCTTGGTCGTACATCAGCTCCACTTCCTCACGGTTGGCGCGCATCTGTCCCTCGTACTGGTCGCGCAGTTCCTGAAGCGATTGCTGGAGCTTGGCCTCGTACTGACGCGACAGCCGGCCATCGATCTCGCTGATCTCGATCTGGCGACGCGAGCGGGTCTCGGTGAGCTCCTGGGTGTGCACCTGATCCTTGAAGGCCAGCTCCTCGCGCAGGCTCTGGTTCTGGTTCTCCAGATCGACGCGGGCCAATGTCTCGGCCTCCAGCTGCTTGCGAAGATCATCCAGCTGGCGGCGCAGGCGTTCGTTCTCCAAAGCCAGTTCCTTGGTCTGATCCTCGAACTTCTTGCGATCGGCCAGAGCCTGGTTGTACTTGCCATTGACCTCCGTGTAGCGAGATTCGTACAGGCGGGCATTGTTCTCAGCCACGGCAGCCTCCTTGGTCTTCTTATCGAGTCTGAAAGAGGGATTTTTGAAAAATAAATTGAGTTTTATGATTGGAAATCGGCTCCAAAAGTAGGAGAAAATATTCATTAAAATTTATAGAGTGTTTACGGTTTTAATCTAATAACAGATATCTAATTGTTCCCCAACAATCCAATTGAGAATTATAGCCACGATATTTGAGAAAAGTACAGTAATGTTCGGAGACTTTCTTTGTAATTTCCGCTTGAAGGATAAGGGATAACTTTAAGAATTATATATAGTTCAAGGCTTTGAAGTAATAATAGCAATTTTATTGTTCCCGACAATACACTTGAGAATTATAGCTACAAGAGCTGAGAGAAGTACAGTCAGGCACTGAAGGCTTTCATTGTAACTTCCCCTTAAAAGATGAAACCAAGCATTACAAGATCTACAAAATGACTAACAGCACAAGTAAACTAATACAGTAAGATGACGCTTTTCCTTCCAGTGCATTGCCTTTTATCTACATGTGCTCAGTGGATGACGTCACTTATCTATATCAATTTGTTCCAACTGAGTCACATTTCCCGCTCTCACCACATCTTTTTGCCGCTCTCTTTATCTCGCCAAATGTATTATTCATATTATATTTATTTAAATTTCGCTTAGTTGCTTAGGAACTCGTTCAGCGATCCTCCAAATCAAATATTTAAACATTTCGGTTTTTTTGTTTGCCTTGAAATAAAGCGTCACATGCCATTAGCATAAAGTAGCCCGGCTATTTCTGACCACCTCCCTTCAGCGCCCGCCCCTCCCTATGATTTATGACCGCCTACCAGTTCAAAGCGATTTTTTTTGCTTTTTAGAAGTCTAGAAAAAAACGAAACTTGTTTAGAAAATAACTATGAAAATTCTACAAATAATCCCAGAATATTTGCCACAAATCAATTGGCGTCTCGCGTGGTCGGCACGTTTTAAAATTAAATTCTCTATATTTAGTAACAACAAAAGCCGTGAGTTCTCGTAAGGCATAATTGGTTTTGCATGCTTTGACTTTGAATTAAATGTTTTTAAATTCTGGTTATACACGTAGGTTACTGCCTTTTAGAGCGATCTGTGCCTCTGCCTCTTTGCCATATATATTTCTATAGAGTCTGGACCTCACATATTTTTTGATTCAGCGGTTTTCTTTGCCTTTTTCCGCTGCACCCAGTGAAATGTAAACATTTCTGGTGGCTAATCAAGAAAAGTTGTGTAAAAATAAAGGGGAATAAAAGCGAAAAACGAAACGGATTCAAGGTTGTTTGTTTGTTATTTTGTGTTTGTGTTCTAGTTTTTCCTTCCTTTACCAATTTTTGTGAGCGTGTTGAAGCGCCATTTCTTTTTCCCCCAATTCCTTCCGCTGACCCAATTTATTTATGTGTGTTTTTTTGTCAACATGGAGGAATTTCTAAAAAGTGTTTTCGAGGAATGTTGGAATAACTTATGGGTGAACTAAGTGCAGTAAACAATGGAGGGAATTTAAAATGGAAATTTATATTTGGTCTAGTATGACTAAAGATACATATATATAAAAGAAATGTGCGTGTGCCGGCAGAGGCCATGCTGAGAAATATGCTTACTCGCAAGTCAGGGCTAATTTAAATCTTTAAGATCTTATCATATCTAATCATATTCCCTGGTTCGTATCCAATTTCTTTGTTTCTTTGCTTTTCAACTCTTTTGACACACCTTAAAGCCCTAACAATTCCAGTTTACCCACCATTTAGACCCCATCTCCCTACCACTAACCTCTCTTAACTTCATTATCATCTGGGGGAAGCAAACACAAACAAAAATCCATGGCTATTATGAATTAAAAAAGAGCTTTCGACCATCACAAAGCGCGCCATAAATACCTACCAAAAATAAATATTGCCTGATAACGCAAACGACGCGAAACGCTACGGAAATCTAGCATAATGGGAAAACTACACCCGATATTTGGTTGGATATTTTTTGTGTTGACATCACAGCTGAAACTGGTATTACATATGGATCTGTAACCGCGTGCCATGACATCATGGTCTTGTAACCTTCATTGAGACTTAAGGCGCTGGATTTCGGTTCGGTTTGGTTGATTTTGGTTGCTCATTAACTACGGGAACTCGCTCTTGGCATTTGCATAAAAATGCCGAGGAGACTTCTGGAAGTGTAAATGCAAAAAATAAACAAGAGCGTTAGCCAGGGAGAGAGCTAGAGCAGAGCAGAGCCCGAGAGAGGGTTGCCATGTGCGTGGATTTCGAAATGTGCTTTTTGGCATGACATCACCGCCTGCTGCTTCTCTTGCACTCTCTTTCTCTGTCTCTCCGTTACACCTTGCGAAAAAGTGGGCGCGAGAAAGTGACGTTCGAATGACGCAAAAGCGTTTTAAAATAGATTTGTATGAATAAAAATACCCCATTCTTGGGGGAATTCATTTACCTATTTAATCTTTTTCGAATTTCTAGCACTTTATCAGGAAGTTTTTAAAAGATTTTATGATACTTTTATGCCAAAAATATTCCAAGTTATCGATATTTGTGCGAAACTGTACTTTTTTTCTTTACTTTTATATGTACCTTATATATGGTTATATTTTAGGAAAAAGGATCTGTACTAGCAAGTTTTTTCCTACAACTCTTCAATATCTTTCCGTGCCTAAAATTTCATAATTTTGAATTCCTAAACAAAAGGAAGACTACTTAATTTCTTCCGTCAATCTAAACCTTCTATTTCTTCATCCCTTTGTGTAAAATTTCCAACAAATGTGGAACTGTACTTTTCCAAAGAAAACGCTACTGTACTATTTCAATAATACTACCTCATTTCTGCCAGTGTACCCTCTCTCCACTGAGCAAGTCTGTCTATGACATCACTGGCTGATAATACTCTGTTACCATTCACACAATCCCATTCCCAAATCAAGTCTTTGGGGCTCCAAGCTTTACCTCGGCTTCAGTTCGTCGTTCTCCTCCCACAGCCGCTTGATATCGATCTCTAGCTTGGCCTTCTCCTTGGCGGTTTCATCGAGGAGCTTGCGGGCGGCGGCCAGCTCCTTCTCGTAGACAGCCTTCAGATTCGAGGTCTCCCGGTTGACCGTGTCCTGGGCGAGATGCAGCTCCTGGGTGAGGCGGCTGTTCTCGTTCTCCAGGTTGCGCATGCGGTCAATGTAGCAGGCCAGGCGATCGTTAAGATGCTGCAGCTCCTCCTTCTCCTGCATGCGGGTGGTCCGGGTGGGAGATGTGGGCGAGGTGGCGCCCACCCGCGAAGAGGTGGAGGCGCCACCCACCGGCGTCGAGGTCGAGGCCCGGGAGACGCGTGTGTTCAGTGTGACGCGGCGAGCAGACATTTTTGCTTTGTTTTTAGCGTTTTCTGTTATTTATTTGCGATGGTTGTGCGTTTTAAGTACGTAATCCCTGATATCTGTTCGAATTCCGAGTGTTTTCCGGCGCTGGAGCTATGTTTTTCCTTTTGTGCGTCCGCTTGGCTTGACGGCTGAAAATTTACTGAAACAGTGAGACTTTGCCTCGCACCGAGCGAGCGGCCATCATCGACGAAATTAGTAGTCGCCGTCGTCGTCGGCAGAGGCAGAGGCAGAGGCAAAGCTAAAGGCGGTCATAAAAAATACACCAAAAACAACACACACGCCGACCGTCGTTGCTCTCTCTATTTTTTTCCACTCTCACCTTTTGGCTTTATTATTATTGTTGTTTCGTTCTCCTTCACATTCGTATTCGCAGTCGTTGTCGTATTCGTATTCGTAGTCGGAGTCTCCTATGTACAGCTGTTTGTGTTTCTGGAGCTCCAAATAGAAATCACCTCAAAGGCACCTAATTAATGCCGTTTGCCGGTTTACCAAAAACTCTTTTTGTCACAGGGGGAACTCGCTATGAAAACTTAAGTAGGTAGAGAAACTAGAGAAAAATGACTTACCATAATAAAGAAAAAGAAATTAATATCCAGTATACGTGCAGCCAACTTTTATACCAAATTCTATCGGCCAGCAGCCGCCGCGATATTCAGTCTACGTTCAGCCGAACTTTATCCCAAACTATGGTCAGCAGGTGCCCCCGAGATACCCGGTGTTTGTGCAGCCGAGCTATATCCCGACCTAGGGCCCCTCAGTCTATCGTATGAAGATGACAAATAGGGGATACAGTGATGATATTATCAGAGCCTACTTAGGACATTTTGAATAAGATCATATTAATAATCCAAAGCCAGCCTTTTTTGTTTTGGTATAAAAACTCGAAGATCTATATTTTTAAACTTTTTTTTAAATTAAATTTTTAATATAACTTTCGAATAAACATTTGAAATATCTATAATATCTTAATAAATTAAGAAAAACTGAAACCGAAATAGGATTAAAAAGTAACAATTTTAAACTGGTCAATAAACTATTATTAATTATATTAAGTATTATTTGCAGTATAATTTAATATCCCAAGTATCAAAAATCGTTTCTACTCAAGACCTTCCACTGTATCTCCCTAAGGAATTCCTTACGTTGCATTCCTAATTCATCAATGAGTTCTTCTATGCCTTGTCCAAGGTTAATGAACGGCAATTGCTATAAAATTAGAGATGGTAAAACGAAGGGAAAGGAAATGGAAAACATTTGAACATATGGATTGCAGCACTCCTGAAAGAAAAACTACAAACGCAAAATGTAACACATTGAGTTAAGAATGCGTGAAAAAAAGATTACCAATAAGCATGTGGAAAATACTCATCAAAAAAATATTACCAATAAGCATGTGGAAAATATTGAGTGGAAACTGCACGAAAAGTGCATATAAATAGTTTACTTGACTAGAATAATAGCTAATTTTTTATAGAACAAAGAAAAATATAATTTAATTACTAAAAACAACTAAAAAAAGAAGGATAATCCAAAAGCGGATTGTAATTAAGATGTTACATTTTATTTAAATGGCAAATATTAAAAAATTCAAGCAATTCAATCACTAGAAATGGAACTGTATATAAATGAAACAGTTTAATATTTGATTTAAACAAACATTCAATATTCTATTGACTGCAAAAGTAGCTACAGTTCAGGGATATACGATATATCCCTGGCAAAACCATTCGTCTCTTCATAAATTTTATGATTTGTTAGACTCGGGCTGGCCACATAAATTAATGGCCCTTAATAGTGATTGCGACACATGAAAATCGACCACAATGGGCCGCCCACATCATCAATTCCACTCGATTCAGTTGTGTAGTTTAGGCCCACATCTCTTTCTCTCTCCCAGTGTGTCAGTCGTCGGGTTTATCGATCAGCCCAGCGAGAGCGGGTCAATTATGGCCCAGCCGCTTGTCCAAAATTATGAAATACTGCAAGGGAGCAGGGAAATGCTGGGGTGCTGGAAAATCGGTGGGGGAGGCAAGTGGCTTGGCGCAATGTCAACTTGTCATAAGTGAAATATTTATTGACATTGACTACTCCGGGAGAGCTTTGGGCAAGCAGCAGCGGCGGCAATAATAATAAATAACCAGTTAAAATGCGGCAAGTTCTCTCACATTTGCCAAGCTTTCTTTTCTATTTTTTACGAGATAACAAAAATAGCAGTTCTCTCCTCTTTTTCGCCAGCATTTATTTGCAAATGCAAATATGCCGGCAAACAATTTTATTTTTTTATTTTGCCCCCGAGAATGGGAGAACTGAGCTGGAGCTTTTGGGGCTTGCTCTCACGCTGCGAGAAAATATGTGAACTTGTCATGCAATATACAAAAGCCCGTGACGTCATCAGACAAAGTAAGAAAAATAAACTAGAATATATGTGTATGGGTATATAAGTATACACAGCACTGACCTCCAAAACGTAGCCGCTTCTCTGTGACGTCATCAAATTATTTTTAATCATGAACGTCGTGGCCGCTTCTTTTGGCTTTCGAAATTATAATTATCATTATGATCCCGCTTGTGAGCCGTGCGCGTCAGCTAATTAGAATTAATTAACGTGCCCAATTGTATGCCCAAAGCGAGCGTTTAAGCCTAACCAGATGTTAAATTGTTATTTCTTCCTTTTTTGTCTATTTAAGTTAGGCTGTGTCTGTGCCGGAAATTCTGTATTCTAGGCGCTGTGTGTTTTTTCTGAGATTACCTCAATTTGTCACTTGATGAATTGCTCGGGATTAAGATTACAAATTGATAAGAATTATTCCAATGCCAGGCGGGAAATTAGCTTTATAGAATGCTATAGCTTTTGCTCATTAAACTTGCCAAGTCTCGGTTTAAAGTTTAAACTTTAAGGAATTACATTAACATCTTAGAATTTTATTTGTGTGATTAAGAAATATAAAGTAGTGGCTAGATATGAGAAAATAAATAGCTTACAATTTTTGTAGTGTTGCATAAAAAATAAGTATGCCTTATAAAATAGGTAGGACTAAAATAATGGCTAAGAAAGGCTAGATTTAGGCAAAATATTACAATTTTACTGTATTGGTGCATTGTGCATGCTGTGTGTGTGTCAGCAGAGGCCGGGCGGGGATGTTTCTTGACTCGCAAGTCAGTTGTGTGGGAGCACTGGCTTAAATAGTTTATTTCTTATGTAATATTTGTGTTCTTCATCTCTTGTACTTTTATTTATATATTTTTTTTATTTTTAACAAGTAGAAAACTATAATAGAGTGTATTAAAACTTAGTAAATCCAAGATGATGACTTGCATACTTTAATAAAGCTCTCTGGCAGGAATAAATATTGTTATCTTAAATTTTTAAATACCCCACGCATTCCAACTAAATATTCCAGCCAAAGGCAATTTTTGGCCGAGTTCGCTTATCATTTCCCCCACTTTCAAATACAATAAGTATCGATTAATCCTTAATATCCTTAAATAAAGAACGACGACGACGACGACAAATAAATAAACACACTTGCCCGCAGGGCTCTTAATTTGAGCAAACTTTCCGAACCAATATTTGTATTGTATTTATTTGCTCTTTGTTACATTTGCGTTTTTTTCGAGTCTATATCTATATAGATATATTCCCCGACTGGGCCTATCGTTGAATAAAACATACAGAGATACTGTATAAACTGAAATCAAACAAAATTGAAGTTAGCTTCTTGTTGTTATTATTTTTTGTTAGCCCCGTCGAAACTTGTTTGTGTCTGTTGAATTTTTGTTGTGTTTTTTCGGTTGTTTTACGAATTTGTCAAAGCAGCTTCATAACTTCAGTCGATGTCGTTGTTTTTGCTGTTGTTGCTGCTGTTGCTGGTTATTTGCGTTGTACGCGACAGCTCCGAAGTTTGCCAACAGTAATGACATCATCGTCAGCTTAAAGTTTGAAGTCATGGCAAATGACGTTATAAGATGAATGAACCAACGGCAAACAGCCAAAAGAGCCCAGAGCTGAACGCCGAACGCCGAACGCCGCGATTAAGCTCAAGAGGTGCTGAAGGAAAGATTGAAAAATTAAGCATAATTGGGAGAAGAGCTTTAAAAAGTTACAGAGAAGCAGCAATCTGCTGTTTTTCCAGCTTAAATAAATTGTCCAAGCCTTAAAGTGTTTAACTTTGGGATATTAAGCTTTAAATTAATGTGTTTAATATTTATAATGAGGCTGTAAAGTAATTCTGAGATAAATGTGCTTCACAATAAGAGTTAATATTATTTAATGTTTATATTGAGACAGTAAAGTAATGCTAAGTTAAAGTTACTTCAGAAAATGAGTTAAAGTGGTCAAAAATCATTTTTAAAATTCCTTATCCCTCACAGGCAACATTTAAGAGGTTTAATCTCACCATAAAATCATAGAAAATGTATTTATTCCCTAAGCCTAAAATAAAACCAAAAAGTTGTGGATTTCACACAAATTCACACGTCATCGGATATATATATATACTATATAAACCCAGAATAAGAACCCCTTTCCCCCTCTCTAAAGTGTCGCACTTAATTAACATTGGTCAACAAGTTTAGATCGATAAATTCGTCGAAAAAAACACGTCTGAACACCGCACGGGGGAAAAGAATACAAAAATAAATAAAAAGTAATATAAAATGAATTCAGTTCGGAATTGGTTTAGCGATTTTGCTGCTGTTTTCGTTTAATTGTCATAAGCCAAAAACCGCAGAGACTAAAATTGTTTGCATTTCGCTGAACGTGCTTCTGTTTTTTAAATATTTTCACCAGCCGGAGGGGATTGTATACTTTATTATTTTTACACAAAAACACACAAACACGCAACAATTTTGCTGTTTTGAGAGAGTTTCACGTTTGCTTTATAATTGAGTCGAGGGATTTGTAGTTTGTTTATGGAAATCAGAAGGGGGAGTTGTCGTCGTCAGGCCTTTAACTTCGGCCTCTTTATTTATGCTTATTTAATTTATTTTGTGCATTTCTCTTAAGGCTCTCCCTCTTAACATTTGTTAATTTTTAAGCAAAGAACTTTTAAGGCAAAGTTCCGGGCAGACATTTACATGCAATTTTTGTACTTCCGCAGCGGCAGCAGCGGCGTCGTCTTTATCTCTGTGTGCCTGTCACTTTTAGCTACTTGCATAAGTTAATTTAGTGTTTGTCTTCGACGCAGCTCGTCTTGTTCTTTATTTTTCTTATGTTCTCTATTTTCTTCTTATTTTTTATCCTCTATTTTTATATGTTTTTTGATGTTGAGTCTCGAGTTTTTTGGGTGTCACTCTGAGTGCAACTTTTGACTTGGCTAACGGAGAGGAGTACATTTTATGTATGCAGCTGCCTTTGCACAGCTTGGAACTTTTAACCCGCTGTTGCCACGCCCACACCCGCTCACATATATGTATATGTATATGTATATGCAGGAAGTTCCTGGCCCCATGAAGTATGCTAGTAAAAAACCCACCATCGTCTTATTACGCCGAAGAACAGGAAACGAAAACTTTTGCAATGGCGGCGGCGTCACCAACAGAATTCAATTTGTAAACATGTTTGTTTTTTTGTTAACTGGAGAAGTGTGTGTGCTGATTAGTAAGGAGAAACCTTTTGGTTTTATTTGAAAATAAAATAAATTAAAGGGACTTCGAACCTTTCTTGGCTTTGTTTGAAAAAATATTCCTTGAAAAGTAATGTCTCTTTCGCAAGACTAAACTTTATGTTACATCCTTTTAAAAAATATATACTATTAAATTAAACACTCCATTCCCTAAGCTAAATACCCTTTATTTTATAAAAATACTGATTCCAATCCTTAATCTTATTACAGAAATAAAATTCTTAGTATAAACCCAATTTCCACGTACTTTTTGCCTTTGCCAAGCTCACACTCTTGGCCCTCCCTTAATGAGTAATCTTTCCTTTGCCACAAAACTTCTGGCGAAAAACCCCTTTTCCCAAAGGGCTTCCAATTAAAATTCCATTAATAGCAGGCTAGCAGAAAATAAAAGAAGAAGCCAAGCCAAGCCAGATCATGAAAATAAACAGGCAACAGGCAAAGGCAGGACCAAAAGGAATCTTGACTTGCCTAGGCCAAAGGCAGCACTCTGTGCCTGGGCTTGCAATTAATTTAAGCAAATTTGCCAGACATACTTGCATATATTGCATATATTTGTGCTTTATATGGGCGCAAGTTAACTTTTAGGCAAAACTCTTAATGGAATACCAGCCAAGTTGCGGGGGGAAAACTGATTTGGTTTGTTTTGTTGGCCAAATAAACTTTAAATTCCGGCATTAAGGCCTGCAACTGCAAACTGCATCTGCACCTGTTTTATTTGCCTAGATTATCCAGTCTATTGGCTGCTGGGCCTCCAGCAGTTGCTTCCTCCTCAGCCGGCAACTTAATCATCGCTTAAACACACATATGGAGTACGAAGTATACATGCGAGGCTGATACTGAAGCTGATGCGAACAGGAAATGAAGTTTTGGTTGACTTCCTCTTCCTGCACGGGGGCTCCTTAAGTAGTGCCTTAAGCGATTCTTGGTCCTTCTTCTGCTGCGATAAGTCTCCTCAGCCTGGCTGCCATCCAAATTCCGCCAGGCATCAGCGATGGAAACGATAGAGAAAAGAAACCCAGCAGCTGAATGGGAGAGCAGTTCCTCCTGACATGTGTAGCCAAGCAACTGGGAGAGGAGTGTACAGTAGGACTTCTTTAAGGCAACTTAGCCTGAGGGAGAAATGGAATTTAGAGGGATTACACTGATCTTCATGTTCCCAAATTAAGTAACCAATAACTTTGCTTAAATAACAAGATAGTTTAAAGAAATCCCTGCTCACCCAATCTTCACTGTCCCTTTATGCCGCAACCAGCTTACACTCAAAAATTCTCCCTGTGCAACATGGATTTCAGCCAATTAAATGCACTTTGTTGGCCAATTAAAATGTGGGCAAGAGCGGTATCCCGCCTAAACACACACATGCCGAGTGCGATGAGTGGGGAAGGATGTGCATAATTGAATCGCTAGGCATAGGCTAGCTGCCTCTCGCTCTCAATTATCCTGGCAGCGCCAACAGCGCGGGATTGACTTAATTATGTCGCAGGCCAACACAAAAACACAGATAGGCAGATACCGGGGGCCCTAAAGGGTGAGTTAAGCAAACACGCTTTCCGCGTTAGTTGAGCGTTGATTATGCAAAAAGCAGCGAGAAAGGGGTTTGGGTAGGGAATTATAATTACAAAATATATAAAGCAGGCACTCGAGACACGTTTGCCAGCCAGACAAGAAGCTCCTATGCTCCTCCAGCCAAGGATGCCAGGATCGGCAGGCAGGCAGCTCCTGCAGGTTCGCTGTAAAATCCTAGTTTGGTTAGTTTGCTCCTCTGCACCTGCAGGTTGCAGCTTAACGAGTTAAGGGATGAGGGCTGAGATGTGTGGGGTTAAGGGTGAAAGGGTGCCAGGGTGCGGAAGCATGATGGATGTAAACAAAAAGATGCAAGAAAAATATATATAAAACTTTAAAATCGCCAACGAAGTTGCAATGCCCTGGCTTTGGCCTATACTTTATGCATATTGATACTGCCAAAAGAGGAAGGAAAGGGAGAAAGTTTAGTTAGTTTAAAACAGAGACTGAGATGTACAAGGCAGAGTAGATAATGAGGGGCTTAAAAGAAATATATACTCTTACTAAGCTCTATAGAGATGTGGGGCTATATCAGTTTAACTTCTTAATTTCCTTGGGCTTCATTTCTATCTTTTTAAAGAAAGTTTCAATGATTGATTAAGGAAGTTAAAGAGTTAATAGGAATATGAGTAGGTCTAACCTCTGGCGATTCATACCTTGGATATCTTCAAACATATTTTATTTATCAGCTATAATATTTCTTAAAGAATTTTGTATAATTTTTGTAAAAAGTAAATAGAAAACAATTTCTAAGAAGACTTCCCTTTAATTAAAAGCCAGCAAGCCACACCTTCTACCCCTCAAGACTTTACAACTGTCGATCCATATCCTGTAATGAAAAATAATTCCGCATAAGGCTCCCCCAGGCGTCTCATTACCTCCTTAACTCTGATAGTTGAGGGAATCCCTTTAGGAGGAAGTTGATCCTCGTGGCCGCATTTAAATTCAACTAACCACACGCACAAAGGCAGAGCGTGCCAGACAGAAATAACGCGAATGAACAGAGGCGACCAGCGGGTGGCAAAGGGTTAGAGTTTGGGGCTGGAGCATAAGGTGACTTACATAACGCTCCCCCTTCTGCTGTTCTCTGCTTTCTGTCAGGTGCACGTGGCTGCACCTGTATCTGCACTTGCATAACTCAGCGCCAGAACCCGCCCACTTGGCACTAAGCTCTTAGTTGGGGTCAGGCTTTGCAATTATAATTGCATTCAGCTCAAACTCAATCTCAGACTCTCTCTCAGTCAAAACAGTGCCAAATGGTAAATGGGAAATGGAAAATGGAGGAGGCGACTAACCGCACGCGGTTGGGATGTCTAACTAATTTGGCATGGCATACTTTAAGGCGGCCCGGCCCGGCGCGCTCTCACTTTGAGCGACAAATTAACGTCGCCTTAATGACACGCGATGTTTGCAGCCTGGCGCCCTCCTCCTGCCCTCTCTTTCTGCCTTTGTCTAGCACTTAGTGTGTGCGTGGGAGCAGGAGAGAGTCGAGGCACAGAGGCACTTCCGCATCCGCTCTGCGCAGCGGAAACTGCGGTAACGCCCCGCGCTTTGCATATATGCATGAATGCAGACATATGTTCTAAAACAAATGAGGTTAGATTGATAGAACTGTAAATGGGTTTTAGCTTAGAGTTCAGTTATCTGTAAATATGCTCTATAATTCCCAACTGGTTCGCACAAAAGGTTTTTAAAGTATTTTCCAATGTTGAAATGCTTTAAGTAACCTTAATTTTTGCTATTATTTTGAATTTCCAAGGAAATAATATGTAATTAGAAGAATTTCAACATTTTTTATTAGTAAACATTCAACAAAAAATTATAAATTAACTTAATAAAAACCTAAATACTACAAATATAATATTTTCTGTCAAAGATAACCCAGTTTTCATATCTAAAAACACTCAAAATGCTATTATGTTAACCTCACTTGTACCATATCTGAAAGGGAGTGCAAACCCCATTGGGGAAGAGGTCACCATCTGCGCCAAACGGAAAATTAGGCAACAACTGAGGCCCATTGAATTATCACACTCAGCGGAGGAGGACAAACCGAATAGAGAGCCGAGAAATAGCGAGGGGGCGGGACAGACAGACAGACAGACAGAGGCCGTCCTTTGGGGGAAAAGGACTATTCAAAACGCAATTTGGACTGCTCCTTGAAATGCACTCGAAATTCAGCTCGGCTTTGCTGCGCTCCCCCTGCCGTTCTCCTCCACTCTCCTCCCTCCTCATTAGGCAATCAATTGGCAATCACCACTTGAGCGTATCGACAAGCCATTAAACAAGCGTTAACCGAAGGACTTGCCCGTTTTCCCATCCATATCCTTTTGCAGATCATACGCGAACGACTGCCGGATTATCCGGTGCGAAGCAGCCTGGTGTGGAACAGCTCCCCCGGAGCCCTGCTGACGTTGCCCACCTTTGCCGACAGTTCAAGGTGGGTTCAGCCATACATCTTGCCGTATATCCCATATATCCTATATATCCTTGTGTACTAAATATTCTCAATCGATGGTAACCACACGCAGGTACATGCCGTTTCTATTGAACTCGATGGGCGCGGAGCCGAGGCACAACTACACGGCGGTCATCTACGTCCAGATTGGCGCCGCCCTGGGTCCGAATGCAGCGCTCTACAAGCTGGTGAGGACCATCACCAAGAGCCAGTTCGTAGAAAGGGTAAGAATATTTTTTATAGATATTTTGTAACCTATTTTTAATCCACTTTTCTCTCTAAAATCCTTCAGATCCTTGTCCTTTGGGCCGCAGACCGCCCGCTGCCCTTGAAGAAGCGCTGGCCCCCCACCAACCACATACCATTGCATGTGATCGCCTTGGGGGGCAGCACGAGGAGTCAGGGAGCTGGACCCACAAGCCAGACGACTGAGGGACGACCGAGCATATCACAACGATTCCTGCCCTACGAAGAGATTCAAACGGATGCCGTTTTATCCCTGGATGAGGATGCCATACTCAATACGGATGAACTGGACTTTGCCTATACGGTGTGGCGGGATTTTCCCGAACGCATCGTGGGCTATCCGGCCAGGGCGCACTTTTGGGATGATTCCAAGGTGGGTTTACTTCTTAAACTCTGTATTATATCTCTTAAATAATTTAATATATTATTCTTCCTTACAGAATGCGTGGGGTTATACGTCCAAGTGGACAAACTACTATTCTATAGTGCTTACGGGGGCGGCCTTCTACCACCGCTACTATAACTACTTGTACACCAACTGGCTGTCGTTGCTGCTCCTTAAGACTGTACAGCAGTCCTCCAACTGCGAGGACATCCTAATGAACCTGCTGGTCTCGCATGTGACCAGAAAGCCGCCCATCAAGGTGACGCAGCGCAAGGGCTACAAGGATCGGGAGACGGGTCGATCGCCCTGGAATGATCCCGATCATTTTATACAGCGCCAGAGCTGTCTGAACACCTTTGCGGCGGTCTTTGGGTGAGTAGGGAAATCTAAAACTAAGGATTTCTTTATTATAAATATTTATCTAATGTATCACCTTGGTTTTCTTTAATCTCTTCCAGCTACATGCCGCTGATACGTTCCAATTTGCGCATGGATCCCATGCTGTATCGTGATCCCGTTTCCAATTTGCGCAAGAAGTACCGACAGATCGAGCTGGTCGGCAGCTAGCGATATGTGCATCCTGGCAATAGCTACAAGCGCTAAGAGTACTGACTACATCATAAACACCACAACACACACAACATCCAAGCGAACACAGAAACACCCCACGAAGACACACACACTCGGAACACCCATATGTTTAGACGAAATGCTGTTTTTTGACGCTGGCCAAGCGACGCAAGAACTATGTTAATTATTATTAGTAGCGAAACGAGACGAGACGGAGGGAACTTAGTTAGGAGAGGCGCCTGTCTAGGGGCAGGAGCGCGGAGTATGTAAATGTATGTATGTGTACATCGATGTAGGCATCCGGCATGTGTATATATACTATATAGACTCTAGATACGATTATGTGAAGTAGCCTAGTTAACTGCAGACGCGAAGCAAACGATTTTGCCATCTTTTTTGCTAATTTCCAAAATTAGCTAAGCGCGCTAAACGATTTTTCTATTCATATATGTGTACGTACGCCTGCATATGTAAATGGTTATATATACTACTTATATATCATGTATAGGAACATAAGTAGCCGATTTTTTGTACTGTGTGCGTTGAGTTTTGTATGTGTAAAATGTAAAATGTAAATGTTTGTATGTCCTATGTCGTCGTTGTTGATGTAACTCTCCGTGTATAGTTAGTGATTTTACCGATATGTGAACGTGAATGTGGACAATGATGGCAACGTCGTCTCAGTTTCAGTTGAGGCGCATCGAATTCCGTATTCCACTTCCTCCGTACTGAACACAATCCGGGTTAACCGTGGCCATTAAACCGCAGAGAGAGAGGAGACAGAGGGGAACTCTTTCCAGGCCATTCAGCAAAAAGTGTGCACAAATCCGCCGAGGAGAAGCAATTAACTAATGCTAAGTTTAACGTTTAAGTAGCTTTCCATTTCCAATTTGTTATGTGCAATTATTATTATTTTTGGACAACTCAGCTTTTAGTTCTTAACGTGGCCATTTACCGATACCGACGTATGTATCTACGCAAATCAATTACCAATAATGCAATCAACTTTAGTAACCACTCGCATATCAGATTGAGTCTTTAGTTTAAGCAAACACAATGAAATTTCTATACACGTACATATACTATAGCGAAAGTATATATTTCTATACCTATTTTTTACAACAAATATACACCACGATTGCAGATGATTACGGTCTCTTTGTTTTATTATTTCCCCTTTGGTTTTGGTTTCTTTCGTATTTGTTAATTAAGTGCAAAGGGCAATAAGAGCTGAAAGCAATAACTATGTTTTAACATATCAAATGAGTTTTGGTTTTTTAACTAAGAAAACATTAAATTTCTGTGCAAAGCTATTGCATTTTAATGATTTTGGAACCAGTTTGTTGCAATTTTATTTTTCGGAGGATTTTATTAATATTACTTTGATGGCTAAAAGCAGGCAATCATTTAAGATTAAACAAAAATATATTTTGCTGTCTAAAAGTAGATTTTTCTTTATATCTGATGACTGGGATATTGGCTTTCACAATAATAATTAAAAATCAAGCAAGGTAATATTCAAGAAGAATTTTAATTACTTTTTTTCGGTGCCCTCATATTTAAAAATAAAACAAAAGTAATTACTTTGCTGTCTAAATGACTGAAAAATTGGCTTTTCGAAGCAGTAGTTAAAAATCAAGCATTAAAATAATCAAGGATAATTTAAAACAATTATTTTGTAGCCTAAAAGTAGGCAATTTCCTTGTAATCCATTTAGATTTTCACCGTTTTCTTCAGCATTTTGTATATGAGCAAATGGTAAACATTGGAACGCCGCTAATTAGCTCTTATTTAATTTCTTCTAAAGAATAAATGTATTTAAAAGATTTCAAGATCCTTAGACTCCCTAAAGCCTTTTTAACCATATTCCTGCCATCAAACTGGTTCTTTAAAACCACAAAAAAATAAAAATAAATGACAACCAAATGGAATCGCATGATGCCAACTTAGAATGTTGCCCAAACTATCTCGCTCTCGAAACTCTTGACTGCCAAACAGCAAAAATTGTTTAGCATTTATCAGTCAAATATGCTTATCGGCGATATATATGAATAAATACGAATGTGAATGTGAGTGTGCATGTGTCAGGACACGACTGCACTGCATCGAGCAGACAGAGGGAGGGACTGAAGGACTGAAGGACTGAAGGACATCCAGAGAGACGACAAATGCAATGAAATGTTCCCTATCAGCATGCACATAAATCAAACATTTCAAACAAACATTTTTGCCGTTGACTACGAATAATAATAATCAAAAATGCCAGCTACACATCTACATCCATCTATGGATATGCATATTCCGAATATCTGTGTGTGTGGCCCAAGGCGAAGGATGTGCACAACACACGACAGCAACAGCAGCAACACCCACTCTCTCACACACGACATGACATCTACATATGTTACGTATACGTATTTATACACACAACTGAATGAGATAAAATTTTGTACAGTGCATTTTATTTTTTGTATCTGCGTGTAAGGGATATTTGTATTATAACTCGTATATAATTGTATTTGTGAATTTGTATTTGACACAAACAAACAAAGAACAAGGTAAACAAACAAACAAACACAGAAACAGACAATGCACTTTTTATACAGATTTAAATAAATGAAACAAAACAAAAACAAAAACCAGAAAGAAGGTAAACATAATGGAACAACTTAACCAAGACAAAAACAAACAAAACAACTTGACCAAAAATATTCAGAAAGGCTCCTCGATCCCGCCCCGCCCACACACAAACACGAAAACAAACACACAAATAACGGAGAGAAAAAGGCCAAACACAAACATAAAAACGATTGCAAAAGCCATTAATTAATAACAATAAAGTAATTATTGCAGCCTGCGCGTAACGGTAATCAAATTTATTGCATTAACATTAACAGGAAGCAGCGCAAAAAACATAACCGGGAAAGCCAGCCCCATCTTAATGAAAAGCGAATAGCATTGAAATACGAAATATTGGATGTTGTGATACGATTGAAAATTGCATGTGCATGTGCTCTCCCCCTTAAAACATATAGACTTGTAACCCCTTAACCCACTACTGGTCCTTAACCCCCGGAATTCATCCACTCTGGCCCAGAGTTTTTCCATTTATTTCATCCTCGCGTGTTACTGGGATAATTGTGCATAATCAATTATTTTGCCACATTTAACGGGCCAAGCCATGTGCAAAAAAGGCCAAGAGTGCCCAAGTGTCCATTCACTTATAATTCCAGTGGGTTATTCAATCAAATAAAATGCATTTCCCCGAGTTTTTCTGCAGAATTACGCCTATGAAAAAACTAGTGTTACGTTAATGGACTTTTGAAGGGGTGAAATGGGTTGTAATAGGCAAAAATCAGACAGTAAATATGTGAAGGAACATCATAAGCATTTATCCCTTTCCTGCTAATCGGGGGAGTCCCTTTAAAAGGTGTAAAAAAGTAAGCTAAATTTGGTAACTCCATTTTATTGCATACTTTCAGACAACTTTTTTAGGGATTTCAAAACTCCGAATATCAAACTTGCTTCCCATGATTAGTTTGCTTTGAAAGGTCTAAACTAAAACGACAATAAAGTGTGAGGGAAAAGTGTTTGGCTAAGGATACACAAAATAATCCCATTTCCTAAGAATTCTACCCCAACTAAATATATCTACCTTAACGAATATATATCATTTTGTAGAACCCAACCTAACCTACTGGCTATGCTTCAATGAACACATATCTGAGCTTAAGATTGACTACTCTCGAATAGGTCCACTCACCTCGTCCATCAAATCATGCCCAGATGTCCATTAATTCAATTGGATTAAGCCCGCAACTCGCACCTGTCACCCGTCAAATGAAATTGTTTTTCCTCCTTTTTCTCGATGCCGTATGTTGTATATTTTTATTGGCAAATATGAGATGATTGGCGTGCTGTTAAAAAAATACGCGTAAATGTAAATGCAAGCCGTTGATGATGATAATATTTACTTATGTATATCCTCCCGTTTGTTTGTCCAGGTTAAAAATAATAATATTTTAAAATTGTACAGAAGCCGGCGAATAGCAAAAAGCCCTGTTGAACTGCAAGTAAACTTAAACCAATATATATATAGTGAATGTGCTTATAACTATTGCCTAGTAATGATTGTTAAAGCTTAAGGCAAACACACACAACAGCGGACATTGGAACACCTCCCACAGCCACAACCACACCCACATGCCCACACCAACACACACACACATGAATTAATGTAAATTACATAAATAAATCCATGAAAGCGGATACCTAGTAAGCGTAAACCATAAATTATTGGCAAAAACATCGCAGCAGAAATATTATATATATCTACATATATATATGGAAAAACAACAAATGTGATTTTTGAATAAAAATTAAACTGAAACTCGAACCTCTTCCCGTTGTTGTTTGCTTCTCTTCAATTAAGCTGCTAATGTATTTTCAATTAAACAAGGTGCGAAGGACGAAGCAGGAGGCCCTTGCTTCCATCTAAACACATTGCTGCCAAAGTTTGCCCAAGGAATTAGCGGCAAACTTTGGAGCTAGTTTGAAAATTTCATTGCCGGAAAATGCGTCGTCGTGTTGCTGGTCTGCCAAACTGAAAGGAGGAACTTCTCCTCCATATAGAGTAGCTCTGAAAGCTCTCTCTCTCTCTTCTCCGCTCTGGTAAATTAATAAATTGCCCAGCCGCACCAAAGTCTGCAATGAAATTTTGTGGTCGCATGCATTTTTGCAGCCTGGTGACGGAGCACTATCAACTTGCAATTATGCCAAATCACACACTGCCACTGCCGCCATCGATATTGTTGGCTCGCATCTAATGAAGTTGGTTATGGAAAGCTTTTACACGGCAGCCCCAGGTGAGTGAAGGCATTTGCCAGCAGCAGCATCGATGTCACCTTTGGCTCTTGCCAACTTTGAGTACTTGAAAGTTTGATGGGTTCAATTTGGATATTGGGTCACGGAGGCTCTCAAGTTAATTTCTTATAATTTCTCGTCTTAGGAACATTTACTTATTTAGGTCGAATTTCAGGCAAGAACTCACACTAGATATTTTAGGTATTTAATTTGGTTAAGAATATTTTTGTAAGCCCCTTTTTAATCATTTAATCTTTGAAATATAAAATAATTGGTTTTAATCGTTAGGCTACGACAAGGCTCTTTCAAGTCACAATTTAACCACATTTCCGACAGTATGCAATTGGAAATTAAAAATGATACAAAAAAATGTTTTTTAATAATTACCTAATAGTTTAAGCCCAGAAATCTTACTTATTTAACTTTCAGCAGACCCAAGCCACTTTAAAAACAATTTTTAACGAAATTTTTTCAAAAGACAAACGTTTAAAACTCAATGATTGTGTTTGCCCTGTGGTTTGTTTTAAAAACGTAAAAAAGAGTCCATTATTGGAACATTTTGCAGCTGTTTTCACAGCTTATACCGTATGTTTTGTGGGTGGTTCCCCGCTAGTTTTTTTTCGGAATTTAATTTACCAGCACTTGAGCGACCCCTGGCGGGCGATGGCGCCTGCTTCGGTCACTTGCTTCCGCCGCGCTGCCTGCTGTTGACATTGCCAAGGTTGTTGTTGCATTTTGCACCCACACACACTCTACAAACGCAGCAACAAAGCAGCCGAGAGAGTGCCACGCCTCCGCCCCAAAAAACAACTGGCTTACATGGGACAACCTAAAAGTAGGCAGCACATATGCTAGTTTCTTTTTGCAGCTGCCATATTTTGCATTAATTAGAAAGTGGGCCATGTTTCTCCCGCCCCTCGCTAGAGTCCCGTTAAGTACTGCCAACTTGTATGCGTTTGTGTGTGTGGTTAACGGCATAAACAAAATGGCTGCCGCTGTTCGCAATTCGCAATTCGCGTTGTTTGTCTGCGGAACCGTTAAATTAGGCTTAAAGCAACAGCAATAACGGCAGCAACCAGCAGCCACTTTTATGCATTGTTTTGCTAAATACTTTACGCAAATTGCTTGCTCGCCGGCCCTGCTTTGCTTTGTTTTTGTTTCTGCTAATTACGTAATTAGTATTTAGGCCAAGTTGACTGTGTTTTGTTTTTGCCTTAACCACCGCCGCCGCAGAATTCCAATGCAATTCAATTATTTTCTAATGTTTTTATTAGCAAAATGTAAGGAGTGGGTCAAAAATAGTTCACACATTTCTAATTAATTAAAATGAACAAAGTGCAAGGTGCTCAGGAAGCTGGGAAGGTCAAGAAATTGTTGATTTTGTGGCTTTAATATGTTATTTTGATATACAAGTTATATTATTTTAAATATAACTGGTTAGAGGTATGTAGAAACAGTATTTACACAGCCCGAAAAATAATTTACACATAAGATAAGAGCTTTTTCCTAAAAGTTAATTATTATTATTATTATTATAATTAATTATAATTATTAATTATAATTATTATAATTAATTCTTGATTAACACTTAAAATGTATTTATTTTATTTTTATAACCCCATAAGACAAGAGTAAGTCTTCTAAATAGTCAAAGAAGTTAATTCGATTGAGGCTCATAAATAAATACAAATTTCTCCTTGAAAATGCCTTCGATTACCATATTATTTATAATTTACATGGAAAATATTCGTACGTTATTTAAAACCAAATACAGTACAATCACAGCCTTTAGTTTTATGTTTATAATATTCTTTTTACTAAAAAATTCCATGTTTCCCTCAGCACGTTTGCGAAATCATTTTTAACAGCGCTTTTTTAACCTCTTTCCGTTTTTATCTTTGAGAAAATAAAGCAAATATATTTACCTGGCCCCCCGCAGGCAACTATTCCATACAAATTAAATCAAATTCCTTGCATGGCATGTACAGGAGTTTATTTAATTCGTGTCAGAAAATGGCTGTCGTCGAAGTTGGGCTTGCCTAATGGGATTTAGCCATGGAACAAATTTATGCATAAATGCATTGCAGCAAAGTCTGGTCGAATTCTATCACAAGTGTTTACGACTCGTTAACTAAACGATTTGTTATGCGAACATGCAACAAATATTTGCAGAGATCCGAGAGACGACATCTGATGCCATTGTGTTTAGCAGAAATATATGAAAATATGAAACAAAATTTGAATTGGTGCGGCAGTCAGCCTCTGGCATCGCATCGGCAGGAGCTGAAACAGAAGCCATGGCAATCAGGCGGCTCTCGTCCTTCGTCCCACGACCCTTCGTCAGATTTCCTCGGCATTTCCATCAGCCAGGAAAATTCAGAGGGTGGCGAAGCTCACTCTGGCAGAAAACTAAAAACTTCGCCTGGCATTTTCTTTAGATATACGTATGTTTGTTCGTACGGAGCGTAATCGAAAAAAACAAAACAAAAATAACAACGATGCTGACGAAGAAACAATTGGCTTTTATTGAAGTCAAATTTAATAAAGAAGTTTTCAATATGCTTTGGCAATATGTAAACAATCAACTCGGCTCCAAAAATCATAAATATTTTCATTACGAGAATGCAGCAAAGGCCAAACTTTCGGGCCAAAGCCTGAAGTGTCCTTGTTGCTATTGTTTTTCTTCTCTCTTCTCGCTGCGAGTTGCAGCTGCCAAAAATTTTCCCAATATATGCACTCCACAAATATTTGTGCAAATTTTTGTACAATTTGTGTTGCCATTTAAGGTCTCCAGTTACAAGTGTTGACGGCAAGTTTCGAGTCAAGCGATTCTCTGACGAATTTATTGGACGCAGGCGAAAAGTATTGCCAGCGTTTAAATGTCACAACAATCTGCAGCCATCCTCCAGCCTCTGGTCATCCGGCTAACACAGCTTGGACCGACAGTTGAGAAAACGGAGAAGGCCAACTCTGGGAGCAGGTGGCGGTGTTGGGCAAAATGCAAACGAAATTCCAAGAGGTCAAAGCTGAGACTCGACAATTTATTGGCCCACCCACAGAAAAATGTGATAATCTGAATTGATTTATGGCACAATGTTCGGAATGACCAAGATATTGGTATTCAGAGCATTTAAATCATGTTTACTTCGACTAAAGGGTGTTGATGCCTTTCCCTTTTGATAGGCTTTTCACACATATTACAATTGTAAATGAAATTCATTATAGTTATTATTGTAATAACACCCAAAGGGGGTATTTGGTATGCAGAAAACATAAGCTAACGAAATAGATAACTTATAATTATGATATTTTCCTGCCTATTTTCTGAAATATTCCACCATATTTACAGAACCAACAAATTACCAAAATTTCACCTGCCCATCAACCTTTGCTGGGATTTTTACACCATGCGGCCAGGCTAATTTGTTTACAGCCAACTGGCCCACACACACATGCACACATTGGCCAAACTAGGCCGTCGTTGCCATTTATTATAATTGAACGGCGACCCGCAGCACAAAACCAAACTGCGAACCGCCCACGTTCGCAGGCATAAATTGATTAACTCGCCAATGAAATGGGCCAAAAAGACAATTGCTGGGAGGTTGGGGGTAGCAGAAGGATGTGAAATAAGGGATGGGGGATGGGCGATGGGGGTTGGCGACTCCAGCCACCATTTAAATGTGCACTTTGGCTTTCATAATTAACTGCAAATTATGTGCGTCGCTGCGGCGAAAGACACAGGCAGCAGCACCAAAACCAACACCGACACCAGCATCCAGATAGCAAAAATATGGAACTATTTAAATTTATTTAGTTTAAACTAAGTATATAACATATTATAAAAATAAGAATTTAATAAGTATATACATACGTACATTTCAATTATTTCCCTTTGAACAAAATAACTTTATTTTTGTTTATTCCACAATAAAGTTTTTCCAGTTCATATTCACGAACTCGAAATAATAGGTATATAATGTTATTATATTAAATATAGGTAAGGTAACTAATTTTCCACGCACTGCCAAAGGAAACAATATTTCTTTCAGTGCATCCCCTCGGTGCCAGAATAACTGCTGCTGGCGAAGGCGATTTTGTGCTCGTAATCCGCGCAGGTCAACAAACAAATTACGCTTTAAACTAATTAAAATCCATAAATGTGGGGACATGATGCTGGATGCCAGTTGCTGTCGCTGCCGTTGCCCCTCACCGACCGCATCCCACATCCACCATAATTGTGGACATTCCGGCATCCAGTCCAGCGATCGAACGCTAAAAACTCCACCGACCGGAACTCCGCCCCGCCGCACAGAGTCACCAACGAACTAACAACTTTGGGAATCGGACGCAGATCTGTCCAATCCAAACCACCACCGGCAACACCATACCTATGTCTATGTTGGGCAAGTGCTGGAATTACGGCAACATTATAGTACATTATCTGCTTCAGACCCCCCGAAAGCCCAGCGACAACTCCATTTGTCAGCGGGAGTGGGAGCGGGAGAGGAAAAGAGAGATAGAGCGGCAGAGGGTTGGAGAGCACAGAAAAAAATTTATGTTTGACATTAACAGCAGTGCGGAATTCAATGGAAAATAAGAACGAGGGCGGTACGATGAGTTTTTAGTTGAAATAATTATTGTAGAAAATAAAAAGTAAGAAAACCCTTATTTAGCCATTAATATCAAAATAAATGTGTGATTAAGAAATTATTATAATTTAAATAATACAAGAAATTAGCTAGTTACCTTAGAAACTCAAGGAGCAAAATTCGAATTTAGTTGGAACTTATCCAATACTTTATTTAATAACTCAAAAGTCAGACTGATCAAATATTAAATGAGGTCTAAAACAGTCTCTATTATATTTATTGATCTATAAAAAATTGCATGATCATCTTCTTCAGTCTATTTGTTTACAGATAAATTAGCAGTAATCGAAATGCCCAATGAGCTAAGTCTATAATATACACTTATGTATGTCTGAAGACAAATTAATTAGACTTGAACATGAAAGTTGAGTGTTCAGTTCAGTTCGAGGAAGTGACGAGTCACAACCTCTCGTTGTCTATGACGAATATTATTATTATCATAAGAATGTTGCCTTTAAATTGATTTAATGAATATTAAGCGTGAAGTCTTGCTTAGACTAACAAGTGTGGTGACCCCTAGACTTGTGAAGAGTGAATTGAACTATTAACTAAAAGAGAAACATCCCTTATTTTGAAGTTAGTTATTATTCGACTTACCACAAAGTCCCCCCTCGATGCGGCTCACTCAGTGGCATTTGAGAGGGTCTGCCTTTTGGGTTTTCGAGGGTCCCGGGTCCACATATAGTATTTATTTTGGTTCGGGGCCCGTTACCATGGCTTTATGGAGCTGCTCTCCACACCCATTGTTGTTGCTGGCTGTGGTGGTGTCGCTGGCGTTTTGATCTATGGATGCATGAATGATTCGCTGGGCACCGCAGCAGCAACAACAGCAGCAGCAGCAGCAACAGCAACACAGCCGTAATGACACCAGAAAACAATTGAAATAATTCTAGCAGAAATTTCTGTTAGCTCACCGACCGGCGACCCGGGGCAGGCAACTTTATTCGTGGTGAGTGTTCAGTTTCCATTTCAACGTCGAGCGAGCCAACGGGAAAGTTGCAGGGCAAAAAAAAAGAAAAAAATACATACGTTTTCAGCGCAAATATTCACGCATATTTCGTTTGTCGCGAGGAAGGACTGCATGAAAAAGCATATCATAATTAATAAATGCGCTTAAATGCGCCATGAACTATGCAAAAGTTATGTGCTAAAAGTGAGAGCTAAAAAGTGAGTGAGCTGCGACTGACAATCATGTGGAATGCATTAAGGATTCAACGCTTTTTCTGGCTCCTCCCGATCCTGCTGCTGCTCCTGCACCTGGATGAATTCAGCCTGGGCCAGCAGACGCACATCAAGCTGGAGCAGGGAGACCTAGTTGGGGTGAGATCGGATGGGAATCTGGAAATAGAGGAGTATTTAAAGATGATTCTTTGGCCTTGCAGCTCAAGGTCTTTCCGGATGGGGCACGTGGCGCTGTCTATGCGTTTTTGGGGATTCCGTATGCTCAGGCTCCGGTCAATGAACTGCGATTTGCGGTAAGAAAGGGGATTCGATTTTATTTATTTATATTTATTTATTTAAGTCAGTCCCATTAAAGTCAAGTAGGTAACTTAACCAATTTTATATTTTTACTCTGATAAAAAAGTCAGACCTTAAAAAACAATCTTAGCTTCAAGCCTGATGACTGATGGAAGCTCTTTCAATTCTTTATTTTATTATCATAAGTTCCCTAAATACTATAAGTGTTTTCCAGTTACCAAAATATTTGTTAAATATTCAACCAACCTTGACCAAAAGTATGACTAAGTTTGGTTGAAGCTTAATAAATATTATTCCATTTCTGTTACTTACCTTTAAAACCAATGACCATGATGGTCAACTATATCATTTAGGTTAATATTTTTACCATTTAATATACAAATTACCATCGATTTTAATATTTAACCCGTTTCCCTTATGATTTCCCAGCCCGCCAAGCCGAGTCTTAGCTGGAATCGCACCCTCCAGGCCACCGCCATGCAGCCCCTGTGCCCGCAGCTCTCAAACACCGTCTATGACGAGACCGCGGATGGCACTATTCCCCGATCAGTGAGCACAGACGAGGACTGTCTGTACCTCAACATCTGGACACCGGAGTCGGGGATGCGGTACGGCAAGCTGCCCATCGTTGTCATTGTCACGGGTGAGGAGTTTGCCTACGACTGGCCCCGAAACCGCATCAACGGCCTGGATCTGGCCGGCGAGGGAATCGCGGTGGTGAGTGTCCAGTATCGGAACAATATCTACGGCTGGCTGGGACTGGGTGAACAGCATCGTCAGCTGACGGGGAACTATGGATTGAGTGATGTCAGGATGGCCCTGAGGTGGGTCCAAAGGAATGCAGATGCTTTTGGCGGCAATCCGGATCAGATTACTCTCTTGGGTCATGGGAGTGGCGGAGCTTCCCTAGCACTGGCAGCCGCCTTGGAGGAGTCTCAGCTGGTCAGGAAACTAGTGCTCATGTCACCGGGTCCTCTAATGCGTTCTCTTGGTAAGAATCACCAGCGACGGATAGTGGAAACGGGTCAGGTGCTCGTCCAGAAATTGGGGTGTCAGTTCGAGGAGGCCCAACGGCGCCAGCTGATGGGTTGCCTGAGGCGAAAGAGTCGCGAGGACTTGCTCCGAGCCTACGAAAGTGTCTACAATCATGGCAATGGCAGCTCCCAGCTGGGGGTGATCCTACCCGGGGGATTGGATTTGGAGCAGAGACTGCGAAATAAGACGCTACCATCCTTACTATTAGGAATCACATCGAACGAAGGCGCCTTCCTGCAGGACTACTGGCTGGATGTGGCCCGCGAGGGTCAGCTGGCTCTGCAGGAGTACATCAATCACACCCTGTTGCCCAATGTAATGCGATCTCTGGAAGCCACGGGAGCAGAGAGCGCATCCCAACTGGCGGCCATCCGCTGGAGATACTTCAATGGCAAGGGCGAGGGTGTGGTCCACCTGCTGGCCGGAATGCAGCGCCTGCTCTCCGAATCCCTCTACGAACTGCCTTTCTATCGCCTGCTGGATCTCGTCAATGGGAGCACCACCAGCTACGCCTACGTCTTTGACCAATCCCACGCGATGGACATGCGTGGCAGGAGGAATCTCTTCGGGGGCGCCTCCCACAGCTCGGATCTTCCCCTGCTGCTGGGTCCCAGCCTGTTCCAGCAGATAGCTCGTCGCAGATTCAGCGGCGAGGAGGAGCAGCTGTGCCGCAAGCTGAGGGGAGCCTTTGCGAACTTCATTAAGAACGGGAATCCCACTCCGGGCAGGATCTACGACGGGTGGTTGCCCTACAACAAGGAGAACCCATTTGTTTATAGCCTGGGAGAGCAGCCGGCGAAGTCATCCCAGGCGGGATCAGTGGATGAGGCGGAGGTGGAGAAGCTGCTCAGGGCGGAAACGGGAGTTTCAGGCCTGGATCGGAGTCTATCTCGAAGCAACCGCCACGACTCGTACAGGGCCACGCACTCCAACTCCTACACAGCCAGCAATCAGCAGGATTCCGGCTACTCCAATCACCTGCAGAGGGTGCACGGATTCTGGCAGGTGCTGCTGCCCCTGGAGAGGGAGGAGGACTTGCGGGGAGGCGCCCTTGGTCAGCGGGTGCGTCTCCTGGAGGCCAGTGCCGATGCAGCCCGCTATCGCCAGGGATTCTACGCCATGCTGGGCCTGGTCTGCCTCCTCCTCGCGTGCCTCTGCCTCTGTGTCTATCTTCTGAAGAGGGATCCCAATCCGATGCGCAGACGCAGTGCCTCCTCGGCGTCGGATTGCTACAGCTTATGACATAAGTGGTTTCGTTGGACGACCATCTTTGGGGGCCGGAAGGACGAGGGGCCATCGACCTCGGGCATTGCCAATGTCGAGTCCTGGCGCAAAGGTGGTCGTGCAACGAAACGGGGACAGGATGGAACGGGAGCGGGAGCGGAAGGTGGAGGAGCAGGATCTGGAGGTGGAGGAGGTCATCTTGAGGGCGAGCGACGAGAGCAGATCTTCAATAAGCAGCGTGCAAGACGTCCCCGTCAATTGCAGCCGTACGATTTCAAGGCTGCCACCGCTAATGGAGGAGGAACAGGAACAGGAGCAGGAACAGGGCCTGGAAGGGCGATCAGCAACGGAGCCGGAGCCGGGGCAGCACCTGGAATTGTTGAGGAACTCCTGGATCCTAACGCCGGCAAATTCGAGCCGAGTGTGGCTGTTAGGAACTGGCAATACCAGTTAACTTGTGATAAGTTCTGAAAGCAACCAAAAAATGTTAGTTTTAAGCCCGAAAATTTTTGAATATTTTGTACTTTAAATGTTTACACTTGTCCGTAATTGAATAAACCAAAGTTTTACACATTAAAAGGGTTCTTAATACGAAAATTCAAGAAAGGAACTGAAAATAATAGTAACTATAAAGAAAACTAAAAGAAAAACCAACCATTTCGATCAGGGGTGCTCAAATCTGCCTAATGGCAGTGCATATGCCAAAACGAATAAGATAAACCATATGCACACTTGTAAGAAACCTTTTGCGTTATTTCAAGAGGTACACTGACAGAAAGGCACTGGCCAATTCATCGCTTAATTTACAGATTCCTCAAAGAATTCCCATGAATCAATCATAAAGAAGAAAAAGATGTTCAGTATATAAACAAGAAAAAATGACATTGGGATTAGCGACGACAAATAAAACTCAATGAAATTGTTGGTGGCGAGCTCGATCTTATCAGTATAGGAAGGCGACACAAAGAGAAATGTGCGAAATTGTTAAACAAAGCCTATGCTGTGGGACTTTACAAAAACAAATGTGATGCGTAGACATAGGCTATAAATTATAGATAAATCATAGATTCTAAATTTAGAAGCTCTTACACTTTGTTTTAAACATTATTCTGTTTATTTAAAAAAAGATCGGAACTTCCACTTCCATTATTCAACATTTTAACATATTTTCGTCAACAATTCAAAGGCGCCAGTGCCATTCCTTACAGGCAGACCCACCATCAGGCGACTGGAGGGCGAGTTCAGCTCATCCGGCCTGCCGAATCCGGCCGCACTCCTCAGGAACTGCAAGCTGGACTCGAACGACATCTGCTGCAGGGGCGATGAGGAGTGCTCCATACCCTTCCTAGACAGCGGCTGGAAGGTGCCGTCAAAGGTCATGTAGTCCGCAATTAGCGACAAATGCCGACGATCCACCGTAATACCGTAGACCTTGAACACGTTGCTCACTTCCTTGACAATCACCTGCGAGGCAGCCTCGATGCCGTACGTCCTGGCAATGGCATGGATATCGTTGGAGTACAGGCGATTCAGGTCGAGGATCTTGTTGTGCTGGAACATCTCGCCGATGTTGATGCCATCGGTCTTCAGCAGCTGCTCATCGTCGCCGCCCTTGTAGATGATGGCCCGCTTGATGTGCTGCACCTGGTGGACCACACTCTTGCCGGCCAGCTCGCGGATGATGGAGGTGAGGTCGGGCTTCTGGTAGCGCACACTCAGGTTCAGCTTGACCTGGCACCACAGATGGCTCTCCTTGTCGTAGGTGTAGCCCTTGACCATTTCGTTGCTGAGCAACTTCTCCACGGACTTGTCATCGCCATCGCCATTCTCGTTGCCATCCAGGCCCTTCTCATCGTCGTCCTGATCGTCGCCCTCTTGGTCATCCGCTTGAGAGAAATGCAGATAGTTAAAAGCTTGATTAGTGCGAGTCTCTGCTTACCATTGGCATCTTCCAGTTCTTCAAGGTCATCTGGGTCATCATAGTCTCGGTCATCGGTCTTGCGCTGCTTTAGCTTGATGCCAGTGGCATCGTCATCGCCCTATGGCAAGGAGAGTTATGTTATATAAAGTTTGATATTAAGTTATAGCTTGACATACGTTATCGTCCGACGAATCGTCATCATTATCCCTGGCTCTGGAAGCACCACCGCCCGCCTCATCACCATTGTCTAGGTCATTATCCTCCTCTCTTTCAGCATCCTTTTTGTCGTCTAAAACAACTCTGGAAAAATATAAATTAAATTAAAGGGAATTTTCCCTATATAAGCCTTAGTTATCTTACATTTTCGTTGTCTTTTTGGCATTGGATATTTTGAGTATAGCCCGTATGAGTTGCTTGAAGAAGGTTTGGTGCATGTACTTAATGATCTGCTTGGGTCGCACCCCATAGTCCTCCTTGTAGACGGCTCTGGGAAGGAACTGGAAGCGCATCTCGTACTCGTAGGCTCTCTCCGGCTCCAGAGCCAAGCTGGTGCTTATATGGACAGCTAAAAAAATGATTTTAAGTAAAAAACATACAATTAAATTCATAAATATACTCACACTCCAAGAGGTTCGCCAGCGTCACACAGTTTAGATTAACGCGCAGCTTCTCCGCCTGCTGCTGCTGGCCCGGCTGGATGGGTATGTCCATGGAGGGCGTCTTGATGTTCGACGAGGCCAGCATGAGAATCTCACGAAGTCGCGGAATACCCAGGGTCACGTTCATCTCACCGCGACCGGCGAAATGGAAGGTATTCAGTGTCATCTGAGTGGAGGGCTCACCGATCGACTGGGCCGCTATCAGACCCACAGGCTCGCCAGGCGCTGCCAGTGCCCTGATGGTCTTCACCCGCATAATGTCCGCTATGTTCTCCTTCTGGCTCGGCTTCCTCTTGGCATAATCGCTGATCAACTTGCTAGTCCTCTCCGAGACGCTGCCATAGTACAGATCCTGCTTGTAGACGGCCACCGAGGGATCGGGACAGCGAGCGTACTTCTTGCGATACAGGGCCTTGTCTTCGGCATCGGCCTTCTTCCACAGCTTGAGCAGACCCTCGTCGAAGCGACGTCGTCCGGTTTTTGAGTTTATCTCATTGGGTCGCTTCACCTCGACCTCTTCGCGCAGCTCCTCGGAGAAGTGTGTGAAGGCGGCGCGCAGCTTGGCCGGCTTCTTCTTCTGCCAGCTCCGTATGTGCTTCTCGTGGCGCAGAACCTTGGCCAGACTCTCCTCATCCTTCATCAGATGCAGCTGACTCGGGCGCAAGATAGCCGTGGCATTTTGGGTAAGGAAATCGGCGCAGAACTTGTCGTTGAAGAACTTGGACTTGAGTATGTCCAGACCGTCCTCGCCGTAGAGGAACTGCACCACGCTGTTGTCGCTGTCGCGCACAGTGAGATCGTAGTGGACACTCAAGCCCTCCAAGTGCTTGATGAGGCAGCGCTGCAGATAACCCGAACGCGAGGTCTTCACGGCAGTATCAATGAGACCCTATAAGTATACGGATGATAAACAATCTCTGGCTTTTAAAGAACCTCCAAAACCCACTTCACGACCCGCCATGCAATGGAAGAAAAAGTCCTGCGGCTGTATGCCCGTCATGAAGCGTCCATCGATGAATCCCCCCGACTTGGGCGACGTCTCAAAGGATGTGAAGCTGGGCAGGGACTTGCCCGATATCATCAAGGGCGGCCGCTTGCCCTCCAACTCAATCTGTCCCAGCAGACAGGAGATTTGCATGGTGTTCACCATGGATCCCTTGGCGCCGGACAGCACCATCAGCTGCAGATTGTTCGAGGGGAACTTGGTGATTAGGCCATCGGGCAGACATGTCCTAAAAAAGAGGGATGAGATCTTGGTAAAAAAAACCAAGCTACAGCTAGAAACTCACTTATTTATATCATTTGTGTAGCCATCCAAGAGGGACTTGTATTTGCGATCCAAGAGCACCCGGAACTTGGTGTCCTTCACATAGGCCTCCTCCATTTTCTCCACCAGCTCGTCGTGCGGCGGCTCTTCGTCCAGATCGAGAGCCGAGGCCACGGCGCTATTTCCCACGCCGCGACACTCTCGGATGATTTTCCGCCTCTTGCGATCCGCCTCGCCTGTGACTAGGATATCCTTGACTCCGAGGGTGAAGCCTTCCAGTTGCAGGAAGAATGTGAATACCTTGGTGAAGGCGGTGAGCAGGCGCGTGGACACATCGCCGCCATACAGCTCGTACATGCAGTGGATCAGGCCAAAGGTGGTGGCGCCGTACTGCTGCTTGTCCAGCACTCCGACGAGCAGTTCTCCCTTTCTGATCTGCACCTGGCTCTCGCCCAGCTCGTTTTCTCGCGGATTGGAGCCACACACTGCAGGTCGGGGACGGCTCACATTCCAGTTCTGCAAAGGATTGGGATAAAGGAACTAATATTGCCTCTATTAGGGCTGCACTCACCTTGCCACCAATCTTGGCAAACGAATCCAGGTTTATCCTCTCATAGCCCTCGGGTATGAGGTTGATTATAATGGTGGACAGGATCTGCTTGCCGGACCACAGCCTGACCGGCTTCAGGATGGCCGGCGGCAGCAGCTTGACATCCTTCTTGAGGTGGGACAGGCCCTGGAACACCAGCTGCTGGTAATCCTCGCGGTTGAAGAAGCGCCCCCGAATCGAGAGCTTCACACCCGAGATGACGTGATCCTGAATGAGGCCGCCCAGCGGAGTGCCGTCCTTGGGCACCAGATAGTTGCTGGCCACGTTGACCAGGTTGTAGGCCTCCGACCTGGCCACCTCGCTCTGCGGATAGTGGGCGTTCATCTCGTCGCCGTCGAAATCGGCGTTGTAGGCCTTGCAGTTGGAGTAGTGCAGCCGGAAGGTCTTCTCGCCCTGCAGAATGCGCGCCTTGTGCGCCATGATCGAGGGCTTGTGCAGCGAGGGCTGGCGGTTGAGCAGCAGCACATCGCCGTTGAGGACATGCCGATGGACGATCTTCACGCCATCCTTCGGGTTCGAGAGCAGCAGCTTGGCCAGACTCTCGCGCTTGGCGGCATTGTCGCCGGGTATGTAGGTGGTGAAGCCGTTCTTGTCCTGAATGTAGTTCGCCCCTGGATGCACATCGGGTCCGTTCATCACCATCTTGCGCAGCTCCGTGACATTCCACTCGGTCACCGGCACGGGATAGGAGAGCTTCCTAGCAAATATATCGGGGATTCCGATCTCATCCACGTTTATGTTGGGATCCGGCGTGATGACAGTGCGAGCGGCGTAGTTCACGCGCTTGCCCATCATGTGCTTGCGAATGAGGCCGTCCTTTTTCTCCAGAACCTGCTTCAGACCCTCGGCAGACTTCATCTCGCGGGACATGTTCACGTCGAGCAGCACGTCCACCGAGGTCTGGAGGGCGAGCCAGGCGTTGTACAGCTTCTCGTGGGCATTGCCGCCTTTGAGGTTCTGATAGGCCGCCATGGCCTCCTCCGAGAGCTTCTCCTGGCTGCCCTTCATGTGCCTGAGCACCACATTCAGCACATGGTTGTTCTCGATGATGTGAATGTAGATATCCGTCTGGGGATTGCCCTTCAGCATGTCGCCGATCATGTTCATGGGACGGGCACGCGGCGGCGTCACTGGCAGGGTGTCCATGAAGAAGAGGTCCACCGGCGAGCGATCGCTGTCCGCTGTGTCCGTGTTGCTCAGGTTCAAAACGGGCACCAGGAGCTTCAGTAGCTCGGGGTAATTGCCGTATATCTGGCGCAGATAGCGACGGCATTCGTCCGCAAAGATCACCTTGTTCTGGCCACCAGACTCGGTGGCACCACCAACACTGAGGGAAGGGGAATAAGGTAAATAAATTAGGTTAAGTCTCTACTAATGCCTCTATCTTCTTACCGCTCCTTAATGTCCGCCAGCGTGACGTAGAACACCAGCCTGCGGTGCATGTAGCGCACGGAGCGCATGGACTTGTTGCAGTGCCTGCACTTCTTGCCCGCCCGCTGGAGCGCCGAGTGGGTGACAGCAGTGCGCAGGGAGCAGCTCGTCTTGGTGGAGTTGCTCAAGTTCTTCTCGTTCTTCTCCAGCAGCTCGTACATGGCGGCAATGGTCGGGTGCACCAGATCACCGTTTTTCAAGGTCAGCATTTCGTCGGTGTTCTGGCACACAATCTCCGATTTGAAGAGCTCCAGATCCTGGGCCTCGATGATGTAGCCAGCATCGATGAGGCGCAACTGCAGCATAATGATCTCGCACTCGTGGTCTGTAGAAAAATAACTATCAGCACTGTTAAGGGTATGTATCTTGGGTATTAATTACCCTTCATCTGCAGCTTGTAGCAGTGGAGGCAGAAGATGCAGAGCAGGCGCTGCACCAGCTTTATGAAGAACGGATTGTAGACGGGCGTGGCCAGCTCGATGTGACCCATGTGGCCCGGACAGTCCTGCATCTTCAGGCAGGTGCCGCACGGGTCCAAGCAACGGCCGTAGGAGCCCAGCCGGATGTCGTACAGGCCACCGGGCATGGGGTGTCCCAAGGCATCGAACGTAATGCCCGTGATCACCTTCACCACACTCAGTTTGCGGATCTCCTGGTCGGTGAACACAGCAAACTCCAGGTCCGAGGGGAACATGTGCACTTCCAGCGGTCGCCTGGAACCCATTTCGAACGCTTATTAACACGCTTTTTGTTATAAATCAAAGAAAAATAGGAGCGCGACAAGCGCGCACGTGTTGGGTTTATTAGAGGTGAGAGAAGTATCGGTTTCAACGTTCGATAACTATTCTATCGAAAATTCTTATCGCCTCGAAGCAGTTCATCTCTAGCAAAACAGCTGATCTCATTTTGTTGACAAAAATTGTTTTTCTTTCTGCTGTATTTTGAAATCACTTAAATATGTTAACTTCCATGGTTAAAGAGCACCACAAGGAGCAGGCGAAGCGGAAGCAAGAGCAGGGTATGTGATTCACTAGATGTTCCAGCTTAAATGTTTGATATTTGTGTTCCTTTGTCAGAGGTGCGAAGGAAGGAGGCCATTGAAGCCTCTAATGAGCTCACCCAATCCCTGGTGGACACCCTAAATGTGGGCGTGGCACAGGCCTACTTGAACCAGAAACGGCTGGATGCGGAGGCCAAGCAGCTGCACATGGGAGCCACCAATTTCGCCAAGCAGACGCATCAATGGCTGCAGCTCATCGACAACTTCAGCAGCGCCCTCAAGGAGCTCGGCGATGTGGAGAACTGGGCCCGCAGCATTGAGGGAGACATGCATGTGATAAATCAGAGCCTGGAGCTGGCCTACAAGGCTTCGCGAGCTGCCCAGGCTACGGGGGGAGCAGCATCTAGTGCCGAGGCCTCGACTTCAGCGGCAGCATCGGGATCATAAGTTTATTTTCACGAAGGATACTTTATCATACACTAATTTTACTTACAATTATTTGAACCTGTCCTTTTTTAATCCACGACCAACTAATAAATACCACTTCTCTTGGAACTCATTTTAGAAGTAATCACATTTTCTGTACAATTAGATTTTATTTTGTACTCGCTGCACCGTTAAGTTTATAATTAAAATTAATTTTGTTATTGTGTCATTATCATATTGGCTGCTATTCCATTTAAAATACATATCACAATGTGTGCGAGCGCCGGCGGAAGCGCACTCCCTGGCGTTTACATTTGAATGTAGTAATGATGGTAATTCCTATTTGATGAGTGTAAATTGCGCTTTTGTGCAGCAGCGATGATAATGGTCAACGCATTGTATAATTAAAAATAGTCTAAGGGTGAACTGGTCGCCAACCAAATGCAGTAGATGGGATACAGTATATCAGTCGTATGCTCCTGGGCAGGCCTCTCATCCGACGCAATCCAGCTGGGCCAAGATTTGAGCATGAGTTTATAGGAATTGGCCCAGAGAGATCTGCTGGCCCCGCTAGTAGCGCGATGCCTGGCGACCTTCGGTTAAAATAAACAATGGTTTCAATCATGTTTAAATGGAGAAATCATTTCGTTTCTTACGATTGTGGTGAGAACGTGAACGCGAACGAGAACGTGAACGGCTGCGAATGTAGCGATTGCGGCTGTTGCTCTTGCGGTAGTTGCGGCTATGGCGATCGTTGTGGTAATTATTCCGACGATAGTCGTCAGGTGAGGGTGTGCGATCGCGACGTCGCTCTGAGCGATTCGAATATTTACCGCTGTAGGAAATGCAACATTAAATGGGGAACCCTTAAGGGAATTCAGGCTGCTCACCGCGATGGACGGCCCATGTAGACGCCCGGAGTGGGAGTGTGGGCACGCTGGGTTATCGAGTAGTCGACGCGGATGCGACGATCGTCCACCTCTATGCCGGAACAGGCGTCCTTGGCCACACGAGCATCCTTGAGATTCTCATAGTAAATAAAGCAGAAGCCACGCGAACGTCGTGTCTGTTTAGGGAAGGAATTAAATAGGATTTTTATATTTATCCTTAAAATATATATGTGGTTGTAAAAGCAAGCCTTTAGCTCTCAGTTTTGAATACACAAAAGAGCTCATAATTTGCTATTTACTATATTATAGCCAGAGAATTCAAGGCGGAACCACCAGTCTCTAAGCAGTTCGCCCAATTTAAATACATTCTGGCACATATCATTAGTTAATAATTAAGGAAACCACGCTTACGTGTGCATCGATGACCATCTGGATGCGCTCGATGGGTCCAAACTTGTTGAAGAGCTCGCGCACCTTGTGCTGCGTGGTGTTGGTATTCAGCCCGAAGACTCCAATGCAGCGGCTGGCCTGGGGGCGGTCCTGCAACGGGATTAGCTTTGAATTAGACGGAGAGTGCTGCGGAAACTGGACAGGCTGACTCACGCGCGCCTCGTACATGCGCTGGCGGTCGCGGGATGTGCGTCCGGAATGGTGGCGGGGAGCCAATGGCGACATCGGGTAGTGCGAGCGCGAACGGGAGCGGGAGTGGGAGCGGCGACGAGAGCCCGAGCTGGGATGGAGACGACCGTCATAGTAACTCAAGTCCGACCTTGATTTGGTGTAGAATGGAATAGTATTAGCATTTCTTGAGTGTTCTTTCTTGCGTGCCTCTAACTGACAGTTGGAAAATTATGTTTGCGTTTGTGTGGCTTGACTGTAATGCTCTATTTCAATGTGATTCAAGTTTCGGAACTATTCTTGGACTGTCGGGCAGACAAAGCCATTAATGCTTCGAGGGGATTCTTACATATCGAGGAGGTTCTTTTCTTTTTCAACTGAAATCGAGTCTTCCTTAAATTCTGCTCGTCGAGCAGACAAATTCGTCGAGCACCAACTTTCCCGTTTGAAAGGAAAAACTTAAATGACTTATTTACAATGACAGTTGAGTTGTTGGATTTTCCGTTCTGCCAAAAGGATTGCCACTTCTATGCACTGATGTCAAAAAGGTATCGGGTTTGGGGGGGCACACTATGTGCGTTTGTGTGTTCGCTTGTATGTATACTTACCGGCGGTCCTTGTGTCCCGATGAAGGTGTCGTCGCTGGCGAGACGGATGCGGACCGCTTGAAACTACTACTGCAATCGGGTCTCTTAACAACACTGTGCCGGTGGCTTAAGGACTCTTTTACTCACCTGTCATATTTTCCAGGTAAATCGCTTCCATCGTTGGAGGAGCGCGACAACTTTATTTGCGGGAAAACTATCGTTACTTCCTGCACGCCTTCATAACGCATCGCACGACTACTCACCATCTTTGGGGTTTGCTTCGTTGTTAAAATATTGCACAGCCGTGTATATACTAATTAAAATTAAGTCTGTTAAAATTAAGTGTTGTTTATGCCGTTTACAATGGGGGAGAACGCACGCTATGGCCGATTGGCAACGGCGTGTGTTATCGATAGGCACGTTAACCCTTGTGGGTACCGCGTAGTTGGATCGTATTTTGAATATATTCAAAAATTGTTATATGTATGCTCTGCACAACAGTACATGTAGACATGAAAACTGTTTGGTATGACACTAAATACTAGTGAGTATTGATATTTACGATAAATGAAAAGTAGGTTGATTCTAAAATCGATTTCATAGTTTTTCCAAATTGAAAACACAAGATACGGTTTATAACTTATTTAGAAAACATATATTTTAAACAAGTTAAAGCTAAATCACAGGGTTAATCAGAGACTAATACTACCTATATTGCTTGGCCCACATATTCTTGACCATAACATAGTTGTACAACCGCTGCTGTTCCAGGTGATGCAGATCGGTAATGGTCTTGACGACCCGCTCGTCGTTGAAATGGCTCTTGGGCGGTGCCTCCAGAAGGCTGCCAGTGGTAAACCACTTCAGCTCCGAGAAGTGCTTCTTTACGCTGGCTCGCAGGGCAGCTCCACTGAAGACTGGCGTCCGGTAGAGATCAAACATGTTCTTCTTGCCGTATTTCTGGTGGATCTCGTCCACGGTTTTGTCCAGGTCCGGCTGTTTGCAGTAGTAAATGACCCATAGTTTGCGCTCTGGAGCCCGCAAGTCGATCAAGCTGAGCACACCGAAGAACTCCACGATATATGGCTTGCAATTCGGTGATTCCCCTTTGGGTTTGAGGTAAAAAATTCGCCTCAGGTGGGCGTCGATTTCCGACTCCAGGTCGTAATCAGCTTCTGCAAAAATAAATATTAATCATCAACTAGGTCAACTTGAATATTTTAATAATTTACTCTACCTGAGCTTTGGTCTTTAATGGCTTTAGCTGTCATGTTATTTATTTTTATAATTAATTAAGGTACCTCGTAGATGGCTTCTTACTTCTAAATGTGCCAAAATCTTCAATGTATTCTGCTTAAATAGTAGAAAATTAAAATTTCATCTATCACGCAATGAATAGCTTTTGTTTTGTTTACGATTTCCAATTTCACAATAAACCAAAAAGAGCTTTTCATAGCAACTCTGCTGGCTATCGATAAGCCACGAGCTTTAAAGTTTTTATTTATTTACATTTTTTATGCCGCGGAGGTCGAGGTTTTTGGTCATTGTGGCGCTTAAACCAATCGTGCTGGACCATTATTTGGTCATAGATCCGTCGTAGCTCCTTGTCATGCAAATCACTAACGTCTTTGACGACCCGCTCATCGTTATAGTGGCTCTTCGCCGAGGCCTCCAAGAGATTTCCGTTTGTGATCCACTTCAAGTGGGAGAAGTGTTTCTTTACAATGCTCCGGAATCCAACTCCACTATACGTGGGCTTCTGATATATTTCCCATACGTTTTTCTTTCCATATTTCTGGCGGATTTTATCCCCCACTTCCAAAATTTCGGGTTGTGGGCAGCTGTATATGTACCAAAGTCTTCGATCTGGGGCCTCTGGATCTCTAACCCTAAATACTCCAAAATAGTCCAACTCGGAGAGGTCTAAATCAGTGGGTTTTGCTAGTGGCTGGAGATAGAACAGACGCCTCCAGTACTTCTCTAGTTTGTCCTCTAAATTAAGTTTATTATCCTCTGAAAATATCTGAGTTTTAAGTATCTACCAATTCGATGATTCATCGGCTTTACCCATTGATGAACTTTTGCTTTGCGGTGACTTCCAACCCTCAACAACTTTGCCAGAACACTGTTCAACATTTATTCGCAGTCTCGTATTTATAGCTTACTTCTTAAATACTACTCAGTCCCTCTCAGACTTGAATTAATTAATCATCTAGATGAGCATAGACCCTATATAAACCATTCTTCCATATACCATTCCTTTCATTTAGGTAATCGTAGTAATTTCGCCTTTCGGCCTGGTACAGATCAGCTACAGTGTTCACCACCTTTTCGTCGTTGTAGCAGCTATCGGGAGGCGCCTCCAAGACATTCCCCTTGACGTACCACTTGAGGCCAGAGAAATGGTTCTTGACCCGGGATCGCATCCCAGCCCCCGAATAAATGGGCTTTCGGAACAGCTCGTACATATTCTTCTGCCCATACTTGTGATGGATCCGATCTATAGTTTCATCCAAGTGATCAGTTGTTGCATAGTACATGTACCACAACTTCCGCCGTGGAGCTCGAACATCGGTTAAGCTGAGGATCCCGAAGTACTCCACTTCCTTGGGATCATACTCATTTCTTGCATCGACTTCATTGTCACCAAACCGGAAAACTCTTCTCATATATGTGTCCAGACGCCTTTCCAAGTCGGGATATGCAGCTGCAAATCAACATAGTTAATAAATCAGTTAAATAGTGATTTAAAACTCTATTTAAACTCACTGTTGGGCGTTTTTATAGCTTCCTCTATACGTGTTGTCATTTCGAATAACTTGTATTTAATAAAAATTGTTCTTCCCCTGATGGGCTTTTGTACTTTTAACTTTCGAATTTCATTAGAGCTTTACCTTATCGCCAAATATAATATCAGCTAGCAAAAGCTTGTCGGAAATATTGAACTATCAAATATATTACAAGACATGATTCATCGGCTTTGGCCATTGATAAACTTTTGCTTTGCAGTATACCCTCTTAAAAATATTTATTCCTCTTTAGAGTTTAATTAATTATACTTCTAGATACGGGCAGTCGGTCCGTTTCTTATATAAACTATTCCTTTCATTGAGATAATTCTTATACTTGTGCTTCTCGGCATGGTACAGATCGGCGATTTCCTTCACCACCTTCCCATCATTGTAGCAGCTTTCGGAAGGTGCCTCCAAGATATTCCCCTTGACGTACCATTTAAGGGCCGAAAAGTGGGTCTTAACCCGGGACCGCATTCCGGCTCCCGAATAAACGGGCTTTCGGAACAGCTCATGCATATTCTCTGGGCCATATTTGCATTGTATCCGCTCTATAGTTTCATCCAAGTGATCAGTTGTCGAGTAATACATGTACCACAACTTTCGCCGTGGAGCTCGAACATCGGTCAAGCTGAGGACGCCGAAATACTCCCGATCATACTCATTTCTTGTACCGATTTTTTCGTCACGAGAGTGGAAAAATACTCTTATTTGTGTGTCCAGATCCCTATAATAATTCATTTTTCCATTTAGGTAATCATAGTACTTTCGCCTTTCAGCCTGATACAGATCGGCGACTGTCTTCACCACCTTCTCATCGTTGTAGCAGCTATCTGGAGGCGCTTCCAAGATATTCCCCTTGACGTTCCACTTAAGGCCAGAGAAGTGGTTCTTGATTCGGGATCGCAGTCCAGCCCCCGAGTAAATGGGCTTTCGGTAGAGGTCAAACATATTCTTTTGGCCATATTTGCGGTGAATCCGATCTATAGTTTCGTCCAACTGATCCGCTTTCGCGTAGTACATGTACCACAACTTCCGTCGGGGAGCTCGAGCATCCGTTAAGCTGAGAATTCCGAAATACTCCACTTCCTTGGGATCATACTCATTTCTGGCTTTGGTTTTTGGTTCACTGATGTCGAACAGCCTTTGCATAATTGTCTCCAATTGCATTTCTAAGTCTGGATATGCAGCTGTAAGTGAGCCTTATTTATTAATAGTGAAATGATTATAAAGTTTAATTTAAACTTACAATTTGGAGTTTCTATAGCTTCTTTGGTAGATGTAGATGTTGTCATTGCGAATGGCTTATAATTAATACAAATTTTTCTCCCTCTGGAGTGCTTTTATACAGCCAACTTTCGTTAATTATTAGAGCTTTGTCTTTTCGTCAATAGATAAAATAGCTTTAGCTTGCAAAAGCTTGCAGAAATAGTGAAGTATCAAAAATATTACAAGACCTGATGATACTCTCTTAAAAATATTTATTCCGCTTCAGACTTTATTTATTATACATCTAGATATCTGCAATTCCATGTCGTCTATAGTTACTCATTTTTCCATCTAAGTAATCGAAATACTTTCGCTTCTCGGCCTGATACAGATCGGCGACTGTGTTTACCACCTTCTCGTCGTTGTAGCAGCTATCGGGAGGCGCTTCCAGGACATTCCCCTTGACGTACCACTTAAGGCCAGAGAAGTGGTTCTTAACCCGGGATCGCAGTCCAACCCCCGAGTAAATGGGCTTTCGGTAGAGGTCAAACATATTTTTTTTGCCATATTTGCGGTGAATCCGATCTATAGTTTCGTCCAACTGATCCGCTTTCGCGTAGTACATGTACCACAACTTCCGCCGGGGAGCTCGAACGTCGGTTAAGCTGAGGATCCCGAAATACTCCAATTCCTTGGGATCATACTCATTCTTGGGATAGGTTTTTGGTTTAGGGACGTATACAAGTTTGTGGATAATTGTCTCAAGTCGCATTTCCAAGTCTGGATATGCAGCTGCAAGGGAGCATAATTTATTTATATTGAAATGATTAAGAACTTAAACTTAAACTTAAACTTAAACTTACAGTTGGGAGTTTCCATAGCTTCCTTGGTAGACGTAGATGTTGTCATTTCGAATTGCTTATATTTTATGCAAACTGTTCTTCCTTTGCCTCGCTTTTATACTCTCAGCTTGTTAATATTTCATTCAAGCTTTTTTGCCATTTCGCCACCAGCGAAAAAAGCTTTAGTTCGCAAAAGCTTACTGAAATATTGAAGAATCCAAAATATATACTTAATAAAACTAAAGGAACTTAAATGTTAGAGTTAAGAAAATTAAATTGCAATAAAATTAAAATAATAACTCTGACTAGTGCCATAAATATAAAAAGAAAATACTCGTACATACAAATAAATTAAATTAAATTTATTCCGCCAGTGAATTAAATTCGCCAGTGGATCTGGCTAGTATATTATAAACTTAATTCTTAGACTAAACATTACTTTACAAATAAGCACATCCTTCTTGGGTCCCCAACAAAATATAATGCAAAGCCCTTAAAACTGGCTCATTCCGAGCATAATGGGTCCTAGTAGCACTCTCATGAGACGGAGACTCCTGGCTGGGGCATTAAAATTGACTAAACTCTCTTAAAAATATATTTAATCAGCCACTTTATTAATTATATGTCATATAAGTAGTATGTACGTTGCTTGTATAAACTATTCCTTCCATTAAGGTAATCGAAATACTTTCGCCTTTCGACTTGATACAGATCGGCGACTGTGTTCACCACCTTTTCATCGTTGTAGCAACTATCGGGAGGCGCTTCCATGACATTCGCCTTGACGTACCACTTGAGGCCAGAAAAGTGGTTCTTGACCCTCGTACATATTCTTCTGACCATACTTGTGATCAGATGTGGCATAGTACATGTACCACAACTTTCGCCGTGGAGTTCGAACATCCGTTAAGCTGAGGATTCCGAAATACTCCACTTCCTTGGAATCATACTCATTCATTCCTGGCCTTTGATTCACGGATGTCGAAAAGCCTTTGGATAATTGTCATAATTGTAAGCAGCTGAAGGTAAACACAATTTATTAATATTTAAATGATTATACAATTTAATGTATACTTACAATTGGGAGTTTCTTTAGCTTCTTTGGTAGGTATAGATGTTGTCATTGCGAATGGGTTATAAATAATACACATTTTTCTCCCTCTGGAGTGCTTTTATACAGCCAACTTTCGTAAATTATTAGAGCTTTGTCTTTTCGTCAATAGATAAAATAGCTTTAGCTAGCAAAAGCTTGCAGAAATAGTGAAGTATCAAATGATGATACTCTCTTAAAAATATTTATTCAGCTTCAGACTTTATTTAATTATACGTCTAGATATCTGCAGTTCCATGTCCTATAGTAACTCATTTGTCCATCTAAGTAATCAAAATACATTCGCCTCTCGGCCTGATACAGATCGGCGACTGTGTTTACCACCTTCTCGTCGTTGTAGCAGCTATCGGGAGGCGCTTCCAAGACATTCCCCTTGACGTACCACTTAAGGCCAGAAAAGTGGTTCTTGACCCGGGATCGCAGTCCAACCCCTGAGTAAATGGGCTTTCGGTAGAGGTCAAACATATTTTTTTTGCCATATTTGCGGTGAACCCGATCTATAGTTTCGTCCAACTGATCCGCTTTCGCGTAGTACATGTACCACAACTTCCGCCGGGGAGCTCGAACGTCGGTTAAGCTGAGGATACCGAAATACTCCAATTCCTTGGGATCATACTCATTCCTGGGATAGGTTTTTGGTTTAGGGACGTATACAAGTTTGTGGATAATTGTCTCAAGTCGCATTTCCAAGTCTGGATATGCAGCTGCAAGGGAGCATAATTTATTTATATTGAAATGATTAAGAACTTAAACTTAAACTTACAGTTGGGAGTTTCCATAGCTTCCTTGGTAGACGTAGATGTTGTCATTTCGAATTGCTTATATTTTATGCAAACTGTTCTTCCTTTGCCTCGCTTTTATACTCTTAGCTTGTTTATATTTCGTCCAAGCTTTTTATGCCATTTCGCCACAAGCTACAACAGCATTAGCAGCCAAAGCTTTAAAGCAGTGATGTCCAAGCGCCCGCCTCTTGTGGTTGGTAAAAACTCTGCCGGTTCTCTGCCGCTACACAGACAGTGTAAACCAGGGGTCCGCACCACTACAGTCAAATGCCAACATTGCATTTGTATGAGTGAACATCGAACACTCTATGGCTAGATATGAGAAAAAAAAACAGCTAAAATATATTGTTATATGGCAACAAAATTAGCTACAACCTAAAAACTAGCTATTTAACGCTAAAAAAAGCTAAATTTAGACACATGAAGACAATTGACTGAGAAAAATCGCTGTCGCTGCCCCTCACGCATAGTATGCACAAAAGAGAACAGAAGAATCAGTGAAGACTAATTGTAATTATGTGTCTCAATTTAGCTTTTTTTAGCGTTAAATAGCTAGTTTTTAGGTTATAGCTATTTTTGTTGCCATATAACAATATATTTGAGCTGTTTTCTTTTCTCATATCTAGCCATAGAGTGTTCGATGTTCACTCATACAAATGCAATGTTGGCATTTGACTGTAGTGGTGCGGACCCCTGTTCTAAAAGATCGAAAAACATCGATAGGATGTGCCAACCCCTAAAACACGCTTTACGTGGGCTGCTATATATATTTCTGGCCTAGGCAACACTTAGTGTTGTTAGGTGGAATCTGACATTTCCATTGAAAAGTTCGACATTTTTAAGCATAAACGTACTCAGAACGGTTTGACGTACGACTATCATTTGTGTTGTTTACAGTTACTTAAAAAAATCAATTTCGCAAAAAAATGGAATTAACTCGTGAACATTTTCGTGCGATCATTTTTCACAACTTTCGGCGTGGATTATCACGACAAGAGTGCAGCGATGAACTTAAATCTTTGTATGACTATGAAGCACCATCCTATAGCACTGTGA
>VNJZ01011941.1:0-12736 GCA_008042795.1 Drosophila asahinai
ATTTATTTTTACATACTACATATATGTATTATTTTTCTTGAAAAAACTCTGTAATTTTTGTTTGCACTGATGCCGATACAGATTCTTTTAAAATGTGTCCTCTAAGAATGTAAGGCTTGGAAGAAATTCTTCGCATTTCTTTTGAATGCAAAGACGCTTTAGCAGCCTAATGGCTAAAAACCCTTCTTTAAGAGTGTGGCATTCCGGTTCTTCGTCTGCGTCGTCATCAGTTTGGTCAGTTTGATCTATATCGCTACCGTCTTCGTTATTTTTGGAAACTACAGAATGCACTATTTCATAAATTTGTTGTTTCCAAATTCGAATCCTAGATGGCGCAGTTAAGTTGGATGATATTCATAGAATAAGACAGTTAAATTCTGCCGAATCGAGGCACTTAAGTGCGAAAGGCAGCTAACTTGAATGCAGCAAACGTAATTAATTTCATACAAATGAGACCATAAATGCAGAAAAAATAGAAAATAAGGCAGTTATCTTGACGATGCAGCTAAGCATCGAGGCAGTTAAGCGAATTATACTGTATAAGTATTTGAGATGCCAGCTTACGAGACCGCTATGATAAAAACCATCCCCATTAATTTTAAACACACCCAGATCAACTGTTCTTACCATTAACGTGTTGGTTAATTAAAAATGAGACAATATATGGAAATAGAATAGGGCTATAATTCGTCCGACTTTTTTACCCTACGGGTACTAGGTATCACTGTGGACGACCGCCTATGTAGTAACGATGAGCGATGTAGCGATATACACGTAAACTATTGAAAATGAGCTTACGATTGTCCGATCCTAAAGAGTAACATACCAATCAAAAGGTATCGCTTTTAAAAAAGGTTGTGCATACTTGGATTCATTGGTTCAGGAGAAATGGGGGTGAGGCGTGTTTTTTTTTTTTTTTTTTTTTTTTTTTTTTTTTTTTCTTTAGAGCGGTCGTATTGTAGATCTCAAATCGCGTCTAAAGACACCTTAATCCGACACTCTGCCCTAAATATATTCAATAATTAAGATTTGGTCGGCCTTTTTCAAATCAAACAAAAACACCTCTTTTCAACTTTCAACACTTTCATCTTAAAAGTTTCTGATATCAAATTTTGTGACGATTAATAGTAACGTTAACAATACAAATAATTCAAGTAGTTTCTAATTCGACACGCTGGTCTTTAGTTTCAAGGCTAAGTATTTTACAGCTTAGTGCCGAAAAATCTTGTTTATTGAATAGTTTTTGAACGGAGTATCAGATCGGGATGGTTGAGGTAGAATTCGACGCGTATTTAAAGCCAGACACAACAGCATTCCCAATTCGGGGATTTTGGTTCCACCGGCCCCAACAGCCCAATTTTCAAAATTTTCAATTCCACACTTTCACTCCCATTTCTCCTGAACTAATCCGTTTTTGAAAAAGCTTAGTATGCAGTTTAAAAGAGGTTTACAATACCTTTCGATCGAGATATAAATGGTTCTGATCGGCCCCACAGTCTCGGTGCTCGTCGTCACTACGTGGACTGCCGTCCACAGTGTTGAAAAGTTTATCCTGTTTGTCTGTATAAATTTTCTGATTTCTGATATAAAGTTATTAAAAAACACAATTTATTGAATTAGTTTTAGAATCGGTACGCTGCTCTCAATTTTCTCCCTTATTTCCACATTTACGTTTTTTCAGTTAAGTGCTGATTTTAAAACTATTGAATTAATTTGTGTTTTTTTTTTTAATAATTATTAATTGTAACAAACTATTATATCAGAAAATTTTTGAGTCTAATGTGCGATCGTCACTTTTGTCTTAAATCGTTAAGAGGTGTATTTGTTTGATTATAACTTAGTGCCAACGGAGGATGTATGTAACAATCAGAAGGAGGAATCTCCGACCTCGAAGAGAATATATGAACATACATACATGCTGATCAGCATCAGCAGCCGACGTCCGTCTGTCCGTATGAAACAACAGATCCCAGAGAATGTAAGAGCTAGAGTTTCCAAATTTGGTGACAACATTCTTATCTGTTGCACACAGATTAAGTTGGTTTGAAAATTTAGTTACGCCCATTTTCGAACTCGTATATATCGGTTTAAAGTAAATAGAGTGACAGCTCACATAGCTGTGGCACACTAAATTTTATTTATCACCATCCCTCTGTTGTTTCGAACTGGCACGATCCAATATAAAACTTGTATATGTTTTATTTTTTTCTTACGTTGTTTCTAGAACTTTAATTTGTAAAGTCGATTTGAGAAGTTGTTTTAAAGACTTTTGGGAAGGGGGTGTTACTGAATAATGGATTTCTCGCTTAGCTTGATGCAGTTATCATCGGGAGTACCTCGAGTATCTCCCAGTAGAGCACTCCCGACTATAGCTTCTTACTTGTTCTCTTATTGAATAGACAAACATTAATTGCCTATTACAATATTCCTTGCAGATCCCACTACTACAAAACTACCATCGTCAACGACTAATCCAAGTTTAAAACGAACACAGGATAAACCAGCTATTGGGAGCAGCAGCAACTGTTCGCCGAACAAACGCGGACGGAGCGGCCTAAATGATTGATCTAATGTTGCAAAAATTAGAATTAGAGTGATATTGATAAAGATCATTAGTAACATAAAATACAAACGGTGTATGAATAATATCTTTTGAATGTGCTACATGAGATCCTGGGAATTTTAATATTAATCGATTAACAAAGATTTTAATGGATTTTGATTTTTGAATTGTAAGTAAGAATGTAGGTATTTTTTCTAAAGTACTATGTATGTGAAACAAAAGATATATAATATTATTCTTGGACAAATAAGTAATGAAAATGTTATATACTATAAATTCGAGTAAGATTTTTCTGTGGCAAACATCATGTATAGATTTCAATTCCCTTATCCGATTGTTGGTTTCCAAACTCGCGATCGCATCTTACAATTACATGCTAAGATATAAGTAACAATTAACTAAAAATAAAATTTACATAATTACAAAAAATGAATAAAGTAATCCAATTTTGACGCCGAAATATTTAGTACATTTTATTGCTTAAATATGAATTATGTATAAATTCCGTTTTGTGTTTAGCTGCTTTTCTCCTCTTGCTGCACGAAAGCTTATTGAATTTCAAGATTTTCAAGACTTACTCGAAAACTAAATCGTACTATTTAATCTTCTGCTAGACCCAAAAAGAAAACGCAATTTAATTGATTTTGTCGCGCCTTTTATCTTGTTACTCTTATAATAAACGTAAACATAACACGAAGTTTTTACATAGATTTTTTCGGTTTTTTAATATATTGCACAATTATTTTGGAGTCGCGTTCTACTTATATAACTTACTTACAAAAACATAATCTCAGTTGACTTAAAATACACCTTCTATTTGTTGTTTTAAATTAACTTATATATTAGTGATCCTTATGCGCTCGCATTTATATTTAATTTTATTTAATGCTAAATGTTTTCAACTGCGAAATCGTTGTACTTGATTCTGTTTATCATCCCTTTACTCTCTTTATTCCTCTGCTCTTTATTTCCCGTTCCTTATCCACATTTCCCTCAGCTGAGTTTATAGATTAAGTAATCGCTTCAATAATCGATTAATAATCGATTTAGCTTCATGAACTGGATGGCAGCTCATGATGATCAGGTTGATGCGTGAGGAACCGATGATGTTGATCGGTTCTGCTACTCAAATTACTATGACTGTTTCCATTGAGGTGCTGTTCCGACTCGCTTTTTACTCCCGAAGCGCCAGTGGCCAGACGGAAGGCTGCTTCCGTATGCGATCGCAGGATTGCCTCCGCTTGATGAATGCGCAACGCAGTTTCCGCATCCGGATGAAGGTGGTGAGAGGTGGTTTGATGTGGATGGGAATGAGGATGCCCCTGCTGGCTGTTACTGCTGGTGGGTGCAACAGCATGCTGCGAATAGTTGGACGTCTGATGATGATGGTGCTGCTGTTGGATAACATCTATAGGATGCAAGGATCCCAAGTGAGAGGCATCCTGATGATCCAGGGAACCGCGTATCATATGAACGTTTATTGCCACCGATGACGTGGCAGAAGACGATTCGCTTTGCAGACTTGGCACAGTTATATTTGGCGATCGTTGCGAGCGGGAGGAGTTAGTATTGCCAGGATGCGGATGCCCCAGTAAATGTGACAACTGTGGCTGCTGCGAAGCTGGATGCTGCTGCTGCTGTTGATGGTGATGATGCGGTTGGGGGTGTGGGTGTGAGTGTGGATGTGGATTTGAATGGTGTGGATGTGGATGGTGTGCCTGAGTGTGGTGGTCACCACACTGATAAGAAATAAATAAATAAACATTGATTAATAAAAAAAAATAAAAAAAACAACTTAGAATTAACGACAATTCTCAACTGAATCATGATAAAATTATGGAAAGAAGTCACTTCGGAAAAAAAAGTCCTCGATCGGCTGTCAAAGTGTGTAAAAGCCCTTATATGGTGCTTGGAGCTAAAACTTGCCTATTGTAGCTTAATTTTGGAATTTCTGGTTCCGGCTTTGCATTTCTTTTCGGAAAAGCATTATTGGTTGTCGACTTCCAATGTGAAGCATAAAATATTGTATCGCAAATTCTCGAGTTCTCACTAATTCTGCACTTTAGAGTTTGCTCCCACAACGATCTCCAAACTGAACATTTAGTTGCATTGATTGTAAAAAACAATATTGTTTGTTCACTTAAGGGTTAATATACAGCCGACGAGACTACCTTCTATAATTCTATCATGAACCGAATCTTCTAAGAAAATAAATCTCTACTTTTGGGACACTGTAGCTATCACTACTTACATGCTGTTGTTGATATCCTCCTCCAGAGCTATTGCTGGAAGTGTTCATCCTCATGGCAGCTGCCAGATTGACCACGGCAGCCTGGACCGCTGCACTTGGAACCACAGCTGAACTGTCAACGCCTCCATCTTGTTGTGGCCGAGAGGCAGCGACAGCGGCTGCCGCCGCCGCCATTAGGGACATCCTATTGGCCACATGCATATCGGTATCCATGGAGTCGATGTGTCCATATTGGCCAGAATTAGTACTGGGTAAGCGTCGCAGCTCAGTCATTTTATTTAAATTTGAGTTTGACGTGTTATTGTTTAGGCAATTCTCATTCTCACTCTGATCATGATCTTGATCTTGATCAGAGGTTGTTGATGATGAAAGGCGTCCAGTCGAGGAGCATTCGGAATTAGCCGACGGCGATGGGCACTTCGAATTAGAACCATCCGAATTGCGAGAAGCACCAACCATCGGCAATATGTTTCGGGCTTGATCACCTCCGCCAATTCCCAATCTTCCGGCTGTTCCGACGGCGCCGCTGCTGGCCGCTAAGGTTACCGCTAAGATCGAGTCACGCTCGCGCTGTTCGGCCGCCGCTCGAGACTAAATAATTAGAGTATTATTAAGTTGGATAGGATAATCTATCTATTTACTAACAATGTTTCAGTACCGGAACCATTTAAAACTAATTTTGAAAAACACTTCTCAAATTCCAATACTTATAATATATGTAACGGACAAGGGGGACCTGCGACCCCATAAGGTATATACAGCTGCGAAAAAAAATAATATCACCGCCAGCATAAGTAATTTCTAAATAGTTGTCCAGCTCAAAATTTTAACTTTGGGAAAATACTTGAATACACTTTTAGAAATGGGAGACTATAGCTAATCTAGGAATGGGAAATTATAATAATATCTTATGCTTTTAAGTTTTTTAAGAAACTTTCCCAAAAATGATCAAAATTGGCATGTATGTATAATTTTCATGCTCCTAGCAATATGTCTCTCTCTTTTAAAGATGGGTTCTTTTTTGGGCTGCACTCTTTTGGGTTATGTTGCGTGAGATATGTATGAAATGTTTGCTCTATTGCATTCGTTTTAGGCTACCTTCAAGCTCAGTAGAAGACTTGAAGGGATCCATCTTGCTCTCAGAAATCAACCTATTAACATAAAAAGGGGACAGGAATCGTTTTTCATCACGTTTTTTAGTCGTTGCCTTCCATTTTATGGCATTTTGTATTATTTTATTAGAATATCTTACCAATTAACCAACTTTTCTGTTTGATTTTCATTCGAATATAATTTTTTTTGTTTAGTATCGAGCTTTTCCGCAGTTTTCTGCAATCCACGTCCTATTATAATGTTTTTTACTATTTTTTAGGATCAAAACAATGAAATCATAATCAAATCTGATAAGCAAGTGCTTTTTTCTATCCAATTCAGCGAATCTTAAAAGATTTGTAAAAAAAATGTAGTGGTGCTATTATTTTTCTTCCTTTTTATTTACGGTCTTGTTCAACAAAATTCTAAAAAAAATTTATTTAGACAGGAATTTCAAGAACAATAGCTTATTTTACAGTTAGGGGGAATAATAATCAATAAATTAAAATTCTTAATTAATAAAAAAAACAAGTGTAACCAAATTTTTTTATCAAGAACAAAATGTGATTCAGCTGTGCTATTATTTTTTTTCGCAACTGTATTCTTGATCAGCAACACCTGCCTAGTCGATTTCGCTATGTCCGTCTGTCTTTCCGTGTGAAACAACAGATCTCAAAGACTACATGAAATATAAAGACAACATTCTTATCTGTTGCACGAAGATTAAGATTGTTTCAAAACTTGGTCTTGCCCAGTACCGCCCTCGAAAATCAAGAAATACGTATAACTTGCTAGGCTCACGATCTTATGTGGCAGATGCCACATATACATTTGTGTTGGGATTTCAACAACAATGCATAGGGTACCGGGTATCTCACAGTCGGTCACACTCGACTGTAACTTTCCTCCTTGTTTATTTTTTACACTTACTAAAACATATTGAGCCGCAAATTGATGTTTTGGATCCATTCGCATCGATTCCATGTGAGTAAGAAGACCTAAAATAAAAATTTTTATATTAATTTATTATTTATCTTTGAAAGCCACGTCTCCTCTGAGTGTTTTACCATTTTCATGAGTGAAGACCGCTTGACAAACGCTACAAGGCCACATTCGCAGACTGTTTGCCAGTTGGGAGGTCTCCGCGTGGCATGCTAAATGTTTCCTTAAAGAACCTTCATTCACATAATGCTTGCCACACACTGGACATGGATGATTGGCTGTTCTTCGCTTGCCCAGGTAGCTATCGATTAGGTTGGAGCCACTTGGAGCTTGGACACAACTTGACTCCGTTGGTGCACATTGCGATGATGAGATCGGTTCCCCGCTGCCAGTACCAGTTGTACTTCCACTTCCTGCTGTCTGATTGAGGTCACTGAATTGATTTACGGCTAAGGAAAAGCAAATATAAAAAAAAAATCGCTTAATTTTAATTTATTTAATTTATGTTTTATTGATTTTTATACCTGGTACCCATAGGGTACAAGGGTATTATTAAGTATATATGTATATTCTTGATCAGCGTCACCACCCGAGTCAATCTCAGAGACTATAAGAGCTAGAGTTACCAAATTTGATGACAACATTTTAATCTGTAGCACCCAGATCAAGTTTGTTTTAAGTTAAAACTTTTAACGGACGTGTTCTGAAAATTTGAGTAAAATCTGATGATAAATATGGAAGTTATTAAACAATAAAGTTTCTGTGTATGCATTTTCTCTATCAGACTATGCTTTTTCCAACTATCGTACGAGAATCACGAAAAGCGGAAAAGGTGTTTCTACTAGGAAAAAGTGCTTGTTAGCACTGTCTTGAAGGGAAACAGCTGTTTTTTGTTTTGGTTTTGATTTGGCGGAAAATTAAATTTAATTCAAAACTTCAAACAATGTTAACTAAGAATAAAAATGAAAGAGCTAGACTTTATTTTCTATTTGTGACTAAGTAACAAATAATAAAGATTTCACGTGGTTCCGCCAGCCAGCCGCTTGACAGGAGCCCTAAGACTTGCAGGGACCACTGCAGCCCACTGGAATCTTTTAGCCTGGAGACGCGGATTCTACCAACTCGGGGGCAGACGAGAAGGGTTGACTCTCCAAGAAGGAGTAAATGGAGGAGGTGCTTCCTCCGGCGGAGAAGGGAAACTTCGAGTATCCGCCACCGACCCGGCTCCAGTGCAGGCTCCGCGGCCGGTTTCGTCTTACAAGAAGTTGGAGAGGAAGGGGGAGACAAGGACGAGCGCCAACGCACTGACGCTCGTAACGTAAGAGGCGGTGGCCTCCAGGCTGCATCTACAGAGTAGATGCTTTTGAGAGAGAGATGTTGAGAGTGTCAGTGCGTGCTCAACATGTCCCCAGCAACATTTGCCTATTATGGGTGGTGCTTATCATGTTTCTAGCAATATTTGTCTTCTTTTGTCAACATTTTCATTTTTCCATGTTCATGTGCTATTTAATTTCACCCACAATGCTTTGGGTACCGGGTATCTCACAGTCGGTCACACTTGACTGTAGCTTTCCCACTTGTTTTTTTATGAAACATGGAATAAACATTTTCCACTCTTTTGTTTATATATCCGATAATTCTTACCTGATCCACTTGGCGGTGGGCTTTTATCCTTATGAACATGCTTCATATGATCCACCAGTGCCTCGGTGCCAAGGAAGAGCTTGTGGCAAACGGGACAGGATGTGGCATTAGGACCGCCAATAAGTGCCGCATGCTGCTGCAAGACACCAAGATGCAGCTGTAGCTCCTGTGCGGTAATTTGCGATGATATGCGATGATGAGTCGAAGGACAAAGATCAGATGCGAGGTCAGGGGTGTAATAGAAATAGGCAATGAAAAAATGAAATTTAATTGATACGACGTCTACTCACTTTTGATGTATGTGTTCGCAGGCTCGATTCCGTAGCGAATCCTTTACCACAAATATTACAATGAAATGGACGATTTTTGGCCCTTTCTACCTGGGCATCATGATTGCGTAGATGTTGTTGGAGATTTGAAAGCTGAATAAACGCACGACCGCAGTCCGGCAAATGACACTTGTAGGGACGTTCTCCTAAAGGAAAAATAATAATAACTTACGTTAACTTAACATTTTTAAGCGAGGTATTTTTATACCCGGTACCCATAGGGTACAAGGGTATTATAAGTTTGTAGAAGGAGAAATCTCAGACCCTATAAAGTACAGTGGTTCTCATAGGCTTAAGCCACTGCCACTACCATAAACTGTTTTCTTAATAACTTTTATGAACATATTTATTTCGGCCCGAAATGTTTACATTTTGCAACACTGTTATTTAAGCAGCTGATCACAGTAAAAAATGACAAGTTAGAATTCGGGGGTTCCCAAAAAATTGACTAAATGTCAAAATGGAGTATGGCGCTCTGCTGCTAAAAACACAAATATTATACAAATTTGTAAGACTTACATTTTTCGCGTGGGAAAGTGACTGCCACTACCATAAACTGTTTTCTTAATAACTTTTATGAACATATTTATTTCGGCCTGAAATTTTTACATTTTCCAACACTGTTATTTAAGCAGCTGATCACAGTAAAAAATGACAAGTTGGAATTCGGGGGTTCCCAAAAAATTGACTAAATGTCAAAAAGGAGTTTGGCGCTCTGCTGCTAAAAACACAAGTATTATACAAATTTGTAAGACTTTACATTTTTCGCGTGGGAAAGTGAGAAATGCCATTGCATTTTATAAGAAACATGGAACCTGGGAAAATATTCCACGTGAAAAGCCCAGAAAATTGTTTACTTTTTCAACAATTTTTTTCCAGGTGGCTTAAGTATGTGAGCAGGACATTTTTGAGATGGTCTAATATTTTTTAAGATTTTCGTTGAATATATATTTTTATAACTTTGTTATTCTTCTATTAGAACACTGATATATATAACTATTGTGACACAAAAAATTGGAGCTGTGAAATAAAAACTTTTCTTAATTTTCGTTTAAATTCTTGGTTGAAGTCTTGTGGCTTAAGTCTATGAGGACCACTGTATATATATTCTTAATTAGCGTCACCAGCCGTGTCGATTTAGCCATGTCCGTCTGTCTTAGAGACTATAAGAGCTACCAAATTTGGTAACAACATTGGAATCTGTTGCACGCATATCAAGTTTGTTTTAGAATTTGGCTACGCCCACTTCTGCCCTAGAAAATCATAAAAAACTGTATATAAGCTGTAGTCGTAATTTTCGGCCAAAACTAAATAGATCAAATAAATAAGTAGCCATTCCCGGACTTGTTCTGAAAATTTGAGTAAAATCTGATGAAAAATATGGAAGTTATTAAACAACAAAATTTCTGTGTGTGCTTCTTCTTATTCTTGAGAGAGAGAGAGAGAGAGAGGAAAGAGAAAGAGAGAGAGAGAGAGATGTTGAGAGCGCACGTACATGTTCCTAGCAACATTTGTGTTGTTTGCATGTTGCTCAACATGTTCCTAGGAACACTTGTCTTCATTTGTCAACATGTTCTTTTTTTTCATGTTTATTGCTATTTAATTTCACCCACAATGCTTTGGGTACCGGGTATCTCTCAGTCGGTCACACTCGACTGTAGCTTTCCCACTTGTTCACCTTTTCTTTGGTCCATATATGGTCCGCGCAAGTACACTCACATGCGTTTAATGGATAAAAAAGAAATAAAATAAAAATGTTCCAAAACTATTTATGTTTTTAAGCGACCTTTTATTTGTAATTGAGGAGTTCTAGCTAACTCGCTAAGTTATTCTAGGCTTAGTTTATTTGAGGTAAATCAAGAATCAATTATATGCCAAGATCAGACACAGATCGATTATGTGTAGCGGGTTGTCCAGACGCGTTTCGATCGATCACCATCTCGATCATCATCAGTTGCTACACAATCAACTCCCAACATTACTGCATTATAAATCTTTAAAAATATTTACGAATGGTTTCATAGATATTGGACTTGTTGGACTAAAGTCCAAAAAGAGTTAGTAGTAAAAAAGGGATGTTTTGGAAGCGCCACAAATATTGTGTATGTCGTATGGCGCATTTTTTTAGTTCTATGCTTAATTCAAATGTTGGTGATAATCAAGTTTTAGTTTTCCCAAGTTTACTAAAAATATAAGTCGATATTGGCTAAATCTAATAAAATAATAAAATCTGCGAATTGGAACGAAATATTCTAAAACGATACACTTTCTTTTAAAAAGGAATAATGTAGTTTTTTATTCTATATATTCCGAACGTACAGGTCGTGAAAAAAACCGTTTTTAGACCCTTGAAGATGGTATTATAATTTTGTTATGATACTTGCAACACAATGAAGGAGAGGAGGCATCCTTAGCTGCAAAGTTTTTCCAGGCTTTAGTTTGGATATCAGGTGATTGTGTTTACAGAAACCTGGTTAAAGCCGGAAATCTTTAGCTCCATAGTTTTTCCAGCTATGAACATAACGATCAGGTTTGATCGGCCTTCCAGGCGAGGGGCGGTGTACTCATTGCGGTTGACTCCAACCTCACGTCTGATTTATAAACATTCGAGGAATGTAACGACGCTGAATTCCTTTGTGTGAAACTATCATTTAATGGTACTTTTATTACATGTTCCTACATTCCCCCTTGTCGGAACATTCTATTTATTGGAATCACCTTTCCGCTTTTCTGTCGGTCCCCAATAGACTTTCGGATAGAGAGGAGTTCTAGGTGATTTTAACACTCCTGAAGCTATTTGGTCCTCAAATTAATCCTCAAATACTCTTTTAACTACAGCACGTCACGATTTGATTGACATTATTGCTTGACATTTCATTGTCTTTAGTCAACCATGTAAGAAATTCCTTAGATCGATTGTTTGATCTCTGCTTTGCCTCTGATCCGCCAAGATTCAGTTTGGTTAGGGTTCCGCCTTTGACGCAACCCGAAGATCCATATCATCCTACTTTTGATGTGGCTATCGATATTGGGACTGCTATGGAGAATAGGTCTGATCGGCAAGCTAAGAAAGTCCACCGCTTTCGCAGGGCGGATTTTCGACGGCAAAATAATTTCATATCTGATTGATAATTGGTCCAACCTTTATATGTGGACTGCACCATGGGGAATTTGAACTTAATAACTCGCTTAGTTTATGAGATATTAACATGAAACTTTACCAATCGTATTTATATATATATACCAAAATTCTGAATGAAAATTTTCCGGATCAGACAACTATATCCTATAGCTTTCGTAGGCGAGATCGTGTAAGAGATAAGATATCTGCATAAAACTTTGTTAACTTAAAATATGGTAATTTTCTATTATACGGGCCCCTTCCAAAAAATTAAAAAAAAAAAAACCATAGATAGGGGGTGTTTCAACTTACATTTTGGTATAAAAATTATGTTGGGGACGCTCTTAGTTTAGTCACAATAAATCTTTAAAGTTTTGCCTAATTCCCATACAAAATGTGTAGCAAACACGCACACAGACAAATGATGAATACACAAAATTCAAGCGCATGTCTGTGTATCGTCGCGGTACAGTGGGCTGTGCAGTTTAAAATTTTTGTTAAATTGTGCTTAGCGTAAATACTATATACGAGTATGTCGACATTTTGCACACTTTGAATACATTTATGCGAGAAATATAAATAAAACAAAAAGTTGACAACGTAAAATACATAGTAATTAACGACTTTTCAATATTAAATCGCGCGCGCGATTTTTTTTTTCAAAAAAATTTTTCGCCTGCGGCACTACTTTAGGGATTACTTCAAGTAAATTGAATTAAAAAAATTATTACTACGAATTTTACGTTGTCAAATTGTTGTTTTATTTATATTTCACGCATAAATGTATTCAAAGT